>CM060947.1:168464356-168481856 GCA_030765055.1 Mantis religiosa | reverse complement strand
TAATTAATAAAATGTATAACAACATTCATAAGCTTACTTCAATATTGTACTCCAAATTTTCTTTTATTTTACCTTCTCGCATGAACATCCAGCGCTAGACAGCCCTAATATGAACACTCCATTTTCCTTGTTACCTTATTTCCATATTTTTTATATCCTAGTGAAATCGTTCACCCTGTTCCTTACAAAAATCCCCTAAATTATCAGGGAAATAATTTAAATGGAAACAAAGAAAATGTGCTTTAACACTCACTTTGCAACGGATCTCCTTTGACCATGTTAACATAATTTGGGTCCCTTTTATTTCCATGGAAATTAAAAACAACATTTCCGAAAGCATTCTAGATATCTTTTACTTCTCCATGCATAGTATACTTGAACTGACTGCCCATTATCAGTTTATGAATATGTGGACCAACAAATACATCAGCTTTAATTTTTATAGGGTGCTGAAAGAAATACAACACAAAGGTACTTAAAGTACTCACTGCCTTTATCTAGAGCTTTAACAAACAGTTTCATTAAGGGATCAGTAAAATGTTCACTTTTTATATACGTCTCGCTCTGTGTTAAATTAGCTCTGTGTGGCCATGTTTCCCTTTCCCTCTTTCTGACCTAATTTTTTATTCCAAATTGATGAATGAAATGCGTGAAATTATTCTCAAATGAGTCTAAGGTCTACAGATCTTAGAGTTACCTGAAATTCGTCTTCATGATAAGGGAAAATTCCGGAAAAAACCTTATCCAGATAACCTACACTCACCGACATTCGAACTCGGGACCTCCTGAATGTGAGGCAGACACGCTACTATCTGAGCTACCGAGGCGGGCTTTCTGAGCTAGCTTTGCTATCCCATTCGCATGAGAAAAAGGATATTTTCTGAAACCAGCCTGCTGACCAAGTAATAGCAACGATCTTGAAATCTCCACACAGGAACCATAGATGGTTTCCATATTGTAGTTTCTGTAACAAACGCTTAACATTTTCATATGTCTCCTTTAAAACAAAAAGGTGGGCCACAGAAATGGAAGCCCGCCTCGCTAGCGGGGTGGTAGCATGTCTGCGTCACGTTCAAGAGGCCCCGATTTGGAATCTCGGTCAGGGGGAGTTGTCTGGATAAGGTTTTTTCAGGGGTTTTCCCTTATCCTGAAAGACGAATGCCGGGTAACTCTAAGCTCTATGGGCCCTGGGCTCATTTGAGCATCATTTCACCCATTTCATTCATCGTCCGATATGACTTACTGGTGGAGGGCGTAAATTACAACACAAAAAAAAAAGGGAAGGATAAATGTTTCCGTTATGAAGTAAAACGCATTGAAGACTTTTGATAAGAATCTATGAAGTTCCACTCTTTGGAATTATTAATTTTAATGAGGACACATTTTTGTACACCTCCTAGAGCGGATATAGTAAGCAGATTTTTAATAAATATAAAAACAGATAAATATAAATATAATAATACTTATTATATTTCACATTTTAAATAATAAAGTTGAACTTATAATCCATTGAGCCTTTCTTACAAACTATAAGCACACGGTAACATTACTAAAATACCTAACTTAAGAAAAATATTCGAAACATAAAATTTTGAATTGCGATACCTTCTGACGTGGTACACAAACACGGATAGTTTTCCAATCAATGACAAATATGTTGCATAGACGTTCATTCATTAAAACAAAATATATGCAGAACGGTGTAATTGCCATGTGGAAAACAGGCCGCGCCATGGCCGAATGGTTGGATCACTCGATTCTCACCAAAGCGGCTGGGTTCAATCCCAAGTGGCACGTGAGATTTGTGGTGAAAAAAAAAAGCGTAGAGGTGGGTTTCCTTCGGGTTCTCCGGCCTCCCCCACCATTTCATTCCAACATTATTGCACTTTCATCTCATATATCATCAGTGTCATCGCCTGCGTTACATGTAGCAAAAGTAGGTGTTAAACACTACCGAAAATTGTGGAAAAGAACAGAAAAGTTTGATATAAAAGAATTGATTAATGTTGGTTTTTGACATAAAAATTTGATTGAGTGACAGTTTTCTAATTCTGCCCTTCAAAGAGCAGAATTCCAGAATCTCTTTCCTAAAGCATAATTGCACGATGCATGGTAGAGTGTCTCGTAGCGCAGAGAGGAAATGTGGTTATAAAAACGTCGCTCTTATTCATTTCCCCCCATGCTTTCATTAACACAAGTCTTTAATCTCATCGATGGAGGCATCGATGTAATTAGATTTCCAACAGAGCATTTTTAAAAGTACCTGGGAAATTCAGCTACGTTTCATCAGCCCGTTCGTTTCCTTTATGATGAAGCTATGGTGGTATGAGCTAGCTGCCAATCAGTTAAGGCTGTTGGGTGAAGTACACACAGTATACTACATTTCAGAACACATGGTAGGTAGATGCGAGGAATACTAACCAATATTCATTTAAAAAGTACTGTGATAACATGAATTAATTACAGAAATACAAGGAGATACGAAAAGAGAATTTGACAACCAACCGAGAACTCGTAATAATGAACATATTAGAAAAACTAAGTGTTTATTTTTTATTTAAAGCACTCCAGCGTGCAAAAGATATCTCATCATCACTCTATCTTAAATCTTTCCAGTACTAATGCGGTAAAAGAGGTCACTGTGTGATTGCTTTATAATTATCATGTTCCTGCGAGAGATTGATATCGATTTTGGTAAGTAAATATTCCGTATTGAATGCTGGATGGAAATACGAAATCTGATAGAACTAATTATTATATTTTATCTTTTTAGCGGGAAGCATCAGATTGAATTTTTATTGCGTGGTACCTTGTATACGTAAAAGGTATTAATTTCTGCAGCAGCCATCGCAATACGTTGAACGCTTTGTTTTCATTTTTCAGACACTGAAACTCACAAAAAGCTTTCTCTACGCCATCAATTCGTTGAATTCGCTGGAATATGAATTTAAAGATGGCACGCACGGCACACTCAAAAATGCTTTGGAAAGTTCTGTTCCTTAAAATGAAAGCTAACTATTCGTTCCCTCCAATTTTAGCTACTTTGTTTAAGCCAACATAGGCGTGGGTGTTAGTATTAGTTAGTATTATCCAGTATTAAATTAGTTAGCTTAAACCTTTTCTTCTGATGAAGTGTTGCGTAATACAGGTTTTAGATCTATAATTTTCACAGGCCCCATTTTTTGTACCCATCATTTATTTTATCATTTTTCGTGAAAGAATAGTAAAATTTTAAAAAGCTGCTGCGCTAATAACAACATTTATTTTCATATTAACGTATCATAAACCATCGTATAACAAATAGAACAACAAACTAACACTTGCGTTCAACAGATTCGCTCTTCGTCAGTGTAAATCCAGCTTCGTTATTAAACTCCATCTCAGTGCTTTTTGAAATGGAAACGCGGAATACGCTCAATACGGAATGTACTTTCAAATCTATTTCAATTCCCCATGAAAACGTAGTGAGTATATTGCCATAAAAATGTGATAACCAGGAGGTCCGAAAATATGAGACGAAATCCAATATGCTTAATATATGTATATTATGTATACTCTACTTCACCGACAACAATGAGTAATATAAAAATAAATTATACGAAAGTGAAACTAATTATTAGGAGTGTTCACACCAAGCAGGATAATTCACAGGATAAAGCTTGTGATCCGCATTTAGGAGGTCACGGGTTCGAATCCTGCGGCCGTCGTTCCTGAACTTGGTTTCCTCTGGGTTTTGCAGGTCGCTAGCACGAATGCTCCCCTGCTTTAGTTCCTTCCACTTAATTTGTTCTATCTAATCTTTCAGGTACCAAGAGTCGACAAGTTATGTGTGGGGCTGCGCTGCGGTGGTGTTCGGCAGAAAGGAGTCGCTGTGGTCGGCCGCCCTTGCTTGGGGTGGAACTACAGAGATGCATGGCTAGTAACGGGCTGTCTATGGTGACCTGGAACTCCGTCGACGGAAAAAAGTGCCTATACATACTAGTACCTCCACGGCTGTAATGCTACATGTGATGCGTTCTGCCACCTGTAGCTTACCTTCATCTCATCCTTCCTCCAGGAGCCTGAAGCACAAAAAAACGCTGCAGTACCGTAATCCCCGCCGTGATAAACAAGACAGAACAAGGAGTGTTCAACATGTTTCCATATGCAAAATCATCATTTGATGGCAAACCGGCGAGCAGTTAGCCACCAATTTAAAAAAAAAAGTAATTCATACAAAGCTGCTGAAAAAATTAAGTGGTTTTACGGAAATTGTATGTCAATTAAATAATAAACTTTATAATTGTGAAGGAAATACATAAATGAAGGAGTAGCTATAATTGTAATCAATAACCATAAAGAATTAATAAGAAAACAAGGCAAACAGGATCACTAGAAATATTACCATCCTAGGATTTTTTGTAATAAGGTAAAATTGATGAAGTTGTCAGCTCACGAGAGTTAGAGGCTTTTACCAGTTGAAGTCAATTGGACGCATGCAATTAATTCGTCTGAGCGGTTCTTAGAATCTCGCCGTGTTATCCCAAGCAGGGATGTTAAAGCAGATTACGGCAACCAGCCATCGCAATATCACATACGACATCTTAGTTTAAGCTGGAGTTTAAGCTTTGATAAGTGGTTTATAACAAATTCACTTATTTTTTCGATACTGAGGCTTGGGTTAAATTATAGGTCGCTTGCTCGTAGCTGCTTTTTCATCACTGTCTAAAGCAGCAGAGCAGCCTTTTATTCTTCCTTATAGGATAACATTGTTTTGGTTTAAAATATTTCTTAAACCGAATATTCCTGCATGGGAGTAAAACAGTCAGCTCTACACTAATTTCTGTTTCATATAACGTTGCCCCGCTGAAATGTATCACTCCGCGTTCAACTACCTTCCCCCTCACCCTAATTGGCTAATGCTTTCGCGCCATAGGCCATAGGCGGTGCCTTCCCGTCACATTTAAACCTGCAGTAAACGTCATAATAATTGCCGAGAAGATAAATAAAATCATACAAATAAGAATATGAAGGCATGCGAAAATACAAGTTTATAATGAACTGAGCAACTGAATGACTGAGCAATGAAACTGAAAGGGTTTATAATGAAAGGCATTTGGCCTTTTCCACTGGGATTTTTTAAACCAGCACATGCCTTTCAAAAATGCTTGTCTTTCAGTCTTAAAAGTCGTGTCACGCCATACCTTACTTTTTGTGTGTTCTTCGTGTATATTTTGTGATTTGTATCTCGGTACAGTCTGGTTGTCCTTAAATAACGTATTCGCTACACAGCAATATCGCCTCTGTCTTTTTGCACATTTTTCTTGCCTCTTTTTGCATTCACAAACCACAGCTGTATAAGCAATCTGCTGAAATTTGGTAAATCTGCATCCTCAATTACAGCAGACGAAATGTTACTTATGTTTGGGAGTTCGTTTCTAAAGAAAAAACTATGCACATGACGACGCACAACACTTCTCACGTATTTTCTCCGAACACGCAATTTTGTTTATTCCTGCTGTTTCCTGGAGTGGTAAGTTTTCCTGTTTTCTCAATTTCACATCGCGATGTTCCTACGGATCTAACACTCACACCTGTAACTTCAGAGCACAGCTGTTCGACTTCTCTCACTGAGAAAGACGGATTCTTCTCTGTGAGTGCATTAAACACATGCACCACAATTCTTTTTTCACCTGTTTGTAAAGAACTATCCTTGTGATACTTCAGCGAAAAACTGGCGGTAGACTCTGAAAAACTGGCGGTAGACTCTGCCAATATACATATAATAAGTACACGCGCAATAAACGACCAATAAAATAATTTAGCTCTCGTACTAGGCATAACACACCTTCGAATGGCGATATATGACTAATCCAGTTCAAAACAAGGCCAGTGATAAAAGTCATATAAACAAATATCTCACAACTACCGCTAAATCACGTGCTATCGTGCCATGTGCTTGAGAGCAAAGGAACCTCCTCTTTACTTCCTTTAAGAATTAACATGCATTTCAGATAAATCAACTCTGTTGCCTAATATATTTAATTCAAATAGATACGGAAATTTAAATTTGACAATTCTCTTCCAACATATAAAGATATATCACCATGTTAAATAACGAACTAATTTTTACCGCACGTCAGTCATTACCACAACAGCAGCCAATGAGAGGTGATAAGGTCGCATGACCGTTAAGAAATACGGGGCAAGCTTATGTGAAACAAGGATTAGTTTTAATTAGTTGACAGCTTCTTAACTGAAAGTATTCAAAAAACCCATTAAAATTCTAGTATAAAAACAAGTGTTTTCCCCCCATAATCCACGCATACCCTGAGAAAAACACTTCACAGTCAAGCTGATTGCCAGGCAACAGAAAACTTCAGGATTACGTGAGGATGTTTCTTTCACCGGCGCTCAAATACTCAAAATCGGTAATTGTTTCCACATTAACCATCTTGTACGAAGTGACGTCTTCGACGGTAAGTAAATAAAAAAATAAAAAAATCAAGCTTCCAGGTAAGGTTTAAAAGTAACATTCTTCTACAAATTAATGTGATCATATTCTAATCTGCAATAGTAAATTTGTACAAATTTAAATAACATAACATAGCTCATTCTCATAAGTATAGCAAAATCGGCAAAATACACAGATAGATTATGTAACCATCAGTAATTTCAGGAAACTTAGTTTTCCTCCAGGACAGTACGAAGGTGAAATGGATCAAATAAAAATGTCTAAGAATTGTCTAAAAAGTTCAACATGCTATATAATGGATAAACTTTTATTGTATTTGGAGAAATATGCCAATTCGCAGTACATTTCTTGCTTTTCTTTTTTAGCCAAATACATACAATGTTGCTTAAGTACACATGCACAATATTTGAAACAACAGAGAAATATGGACCTACCATTCATAATGCCTTCAGTTTTAGGCAGTTTAAGTTTAGTACATTTATTTACATTACATTTATAGTAAAACTGACAGCATCTCCACATCCAAAATCGCTTTCAACACAGTTTTGTGCTTAATCATAAGAAAACGAATTTATTTTGCTAGTGAAGTATTCAGCAACGCTAGTGACTTCAGGCGTAAGACCCAGTATTATTGTCTTAAGTTTATACAAAATAAGTAAACGTAACCCATGGTTTAATAGCCCAAAGTGCGCCTGAGTCTGCCAACCCGACTGACGGCCTCGCGCCAACATACGCAAAGCAGAGGTAGGCGATCATCCAACCAATATGTAGAGAAGTGGTCAGTATCTTGGCATCCCCAGCCGGAAAGTTGGCTTTCTAGACCAGAGTTCGCTACCTAGCGTTGGTCCTCAATTTGCTCACGATGCTGAGTCGATGCCGGTCCTGTACCCGGACTTAAAATTCCCCCGCCCCCCCCCCCTTGGGGTGGAATCGATCCCATGCGCTTTCCGGGCGCAGAGAACCGAAGCACAGCGCTCTACGCCACTACGCCACATATACAAAATAAATGCTAGCAATACTTCGTATATTAGTTTAGCAAATTTTCCTTGCCAGATTAATTGCATTAAATTTGGTATAGAATGCATTGTGATAAAAAAGAATTGTTTTCAAATATGACACCAATGTGTGTCCTACAATTGGTCTATAATCCTAAAGTAGTAACTCTGTTCCTTCTCTTGGATGAGGAAGTAATATCATTGGAATTTTATGCGTGGTGTAAATGATTTAAATGTCGCCTTAGATTTATGATCTGAGGGAAATACATTTTTGTCATTTCACAATCTGAATTTATTGTTCTAGCAAAATTCTTCTAGGTATCTGTACTTTAAAAATGTAATAGCGTTAAAAGTGTACCTACATGTGCAATGAAGGTTGTTTATGTTGGAGCAGACATGATAATAAAACCACGTGGCAAGTTGTTATGGGGTCAGTGATGAGCCAATGTTGTCTGGCGCACTCCAGACTGTTGACGTCCTGCGGGTCCAGGCATCGATCCGACGTCAGCGTCCCTCCCCATACCGCGTATCGATCCGCGTCTTCACCGCCCAGTCCAACACAACCACTAAATAACAAACCAGTTGCACCATTTACAGCTTAACAAAGTATAACAGCTCGTGACTCTGGTTAAGGAAGTAGTGTTTTACTGGGAGAACTAACTCCATAGATTGTCAGTTGCGTGTGATTACTAACGAACTTACGATTTGTAATAAGTTGGTCTGGGTGGTGACCCGCCTTTAAACTTTACGCGTACTACGCCGCACATAAACACCGGCTGCAAGGGTGGGGGGATGAAGAGGGCGGGAACAATTTGGGCGAGGGAGTACTGCGAAAATTGATTCACAAACCCGTCTGCCATTTCTCCTCTCATAGGTGACGCACACGGTTGTTTGGTGACATAGACCTTATCTCAGTGTTCTGAACTTACCCCATCTTTCGCGCCACAGTCCGCTTCAACTGGAGCAGTGTGACAAGGTGCAGATATACACAGGCTACACACCCGAGTCAAGAACCCGCTCCTCCTCAACGCTGTTTCTAAAGGTAAGCAATCACACACTTATCAGAATCAACAGTTGGTACAGGTGCAAGGCGTTTCCCTTTGCATGCTCTCTGAATAAAGCGCTCTTAATTTTATTGAAGATTGCACTATAAAACAATGTAAAATAAAACCTATTGTCCACAACTTGATATATGTTTTCGAAATACTGTCTGTGTTGAAATAGCAAATATTAACAATGTGGAATCATTTGCATATAATATTACAAAACATGCGAAAATATGATTCTTAAATCGCAAAGGTACAATTAGTTATCATCTTAACTCTTAACGCTTCATTCTTTTCTCTTTTCTCAGAAAACTACTACTGATTTAATAATGTTGGATTGAAAATTTATTGATATTTGTTTTAAATTAAAGGTAGGTGAATTGTTGTTTGCTATGGAGATTTTGCGAAAATATTAAATGTATAAAATATTTTTATATTCTAAGTGTAATTGAGCACCCGCATGAAATAATGGGGTAAATCTCAAAACATCTAATTGAGCTACAGTCAAGTAAGCATTTCAGAAGAAAATATTTCAATAACAGATGTCTACACTATTTAAAGACCTTACAGGTCTTTATCTGGCAACATTTGGGAATGTATTTACTGATATATTAATGGTACATGAACAGAATTGTAGGATATACAATAATATTGAAAAATGACTTACCCCATTATTGCATGAATGTTCAGAAAAGTTTAACTTTATTCGAAATAATGAAATAAAACTTTAATTTATCTGAACTTTTAGATACACTTTGATTTTCACCACCAATTATAAGCCAGAAACTTAATTACAGGCATAAAGAATATTATAATTCAATCACCTGTTAATCTTATATGTTTACTAGTCACATAGGTATGTTTGAGTAGTCACTCTCACTTGAAATGCTGTCAGCTTGTTGTGATTGAGGTTTGGTTGCTTGTTCAATAAATTTGCTCTTAAACATTATCTTAAGAGATAATACCTTTCTTAAAAATTTTTTCTCTGCTTTTTCAAAATATTAATTGCAATGAATTATGAATGCTCTTTTCAGCGCTTACAAAACGTTTTACACGCACTTAATTCTTCGCTGAGAATTAAACTTTGTGAAAAATTGCTTCCCTTCAGATAAAATAAAAAGAAAAAGACCCACACACATAAAAATGCTGGGTTTACAAAAGTGCCTTTGTGACATTCTTATACCATTTGTCTGATTAAAACGCCCCAATTTATTTGTTGACAACTTCAAACAGAGGGAAATTTTAAAATTCATAATGTGACAAAAATCTTAACACATACTGAAATATGCATCCTCATAATCACTAGTATCCAATGTTTCAAGTCGTCCAAAAGTATCCTCTCAACTCTAGTTGTGAATTAAGGATGAGTTGCATTTGAAGAATTGCATTTACTTCCAGTGCATTAATGTGTACCTATGCGGAACGTATCTTATTCTTATTTTTAATGGCACAAGCTATTTTCAAGTATTCTATAAAATTCTGTGAAACATTTTCTATGCCCAGAGAGCCTAAAATGATGCAACCAATAAAGCGCCAGCTCTCACTATAAGGCCAAGCGGCGACGATCACTGTGATCGGACATTTATATGGACATACATGGTTGACCTGCGCGGGTTGCATCATTTCACATGAGCTGTAAATATAAACATGTTTTACAGCATTGCAGTTCTTTATTAATCAAAATCCATAGGAAAAAAGATATTTATTGAGTTTTATTGCATTATTGTATTATTATTTAATAAAATCACACTTATATAAACTAATTTTCATTTAAAAATACCGAAAGAATATCTGAAGAAGCACGTGGTGTTTAAGACTATTGAGATGAAAAACTGTGATAACAACCTTAATTTTTACGAAAATACAATAAATATGAATGTTCATGTTTCCATAGCAATAAACGTAAATGAAACAGTGACATGACAGAGGATGATGCAATCCCGCCTAAGTGCGTGATCTTCAACCCCTTCTGCCGTTGCGCAGAATGAGGCAGAGTATCCACAGTTTCCCTGACTGACATAAAGAGGAATTAAAGTCCACCTATTTTACTCCCAATTCTAATGTAGATTTCTCCAAATAATTTAATATTTATGTAAAATTTTAAATTCTCCTTTAGATGCGGCTAAACTTGGTTGTACTATTTTACTGAATTTCATATTCCCTGTGAGCTGTTCTTAATGAATTTTGTTTCTTTCATAACTACCGCTTGTTAAAGAAGTGACAGCGCCATTTTAATGCAATTTTGCGCCCTTCAATTCATTTTATTCTTTGATTAAATCACTGTTATCTAAAAATGTGCTCATATATTGTTTTCACCGTTCTTTTAAACATTACTGTATGCATTCAGAAAATATTTCCTAATTGAGTTAATGTTGGAAAGTAACGGAAGCGCTACCCGGAAATATAGAAATAAATTATAAAAAGCCGAGGAACAGCTCACATGTGAATTACATAGATCATAGGTGAATTATCTTCCACCAACCAGGAGGAAGGGATAAAGTAAGGTTACCACAGGAGACTATAGGTCACAGAAAGACACAGATATTGTCAGAAGTTCCTAACATTCCCAGGCACGATGAACTTTACTACAGGAGCTGCCTTAGGGAAGACAATGAACAGCTCGTTGACCAAGTACTCCTCTAGTTTACACGTTAAACTACTAATAGCTCATACAAGAAAATAATATTTTCAATCTTAAAATGACACATTTTAACTATGCTGGATTTAACTGCTTCTCTGAATCTTACATTTAAAATGTACTTTTCTGTCAAAGACATGCCGTAATGTGCTCATGAATGTAGTGTACACTTTCATCTAAGAAAAAAGTTCAAATTTTGTCCGAATTGTTCAAACGTTCGTTCACTAAATTCTTGGTGCGTAACGGAGAAAATACACTTAAATCCTCAAGAGAAGCATAAATAGCTTCAAAGGCTTGTATGTTTCTTAGTATCAATATTTTTACAAAAAGTTATTCTTATGGGAGCAGAGTACTGTAGGGAAGTCACAGAGTTAATGGAGAAGCACAAAATTCTGCTTAAGCTGGTTTACTATACCATTGCTTCTTGGCTGGTCCTTCAATGTAGAAACAGTAAAGAAAATCGGTTTTAACAAATAAGTCTGCTCTAAAAGAGGCTTTCCTTCGATGTCCGTGCATACAATCTTCAAGTTCTTTACTCTCTTTGATACAATGCATACAATAATCCGTTCATTAAGTAGTCACTAGCTTTAGCCGTTGATTTTATATGATGTTAAAAAGAATAAAGGGCAGTGTACTGTCGGCCACAATAGGGTGCACTTCGGGGAGGTCGCCACAGTTATCAATGTTATCAATGCTAGCCATTAGAGGGGTGTGAGGGGCTATGGGTAATAGAAATTCACAAAGAAAGCTATTATATTTGAAAGCCTCATCTCACAATTAAATACAACTCAGAAGTTCGGATATCTTCTTTACTTGACTGCACTTCCGATGCAGCTCACTTGTTCAACTGTTTAGTTTCTCTTCCCATGGAACCCTCATATCGTGGTTGATAAAATGATGACAGTAAAAGATTTTTGAGATCGCACTATATTGCCGGCGCGTGAAATAAATTGTTGACATCCTACGTCTCTAGCAGGTAACTAAGGGCACTGCTGGGGGCTCTGCTTCTCGTCTGTGACTACTACAGTGATTATTCGTGCACGCTAAAGTGCATTCAGATAAATATCGCTAGAAACACAAGCACAAGTTATTGATTTCGAGTTTCAATATGAAGAATATAAGAGATGACCTACACTCTAGTCCAATAAGTGAAATAAATATCCTAGGCCATTAAGCAAAATGTAAATGTAGTTAGTGTGATGGATTTAAGCAAGTTACTACAAAGAGGTTAGTCTACAAATTGAAAGAAAGCAGATCCCTAGGATGATGTAACTATGACATGTGAGATTAAAAGAATTCAATGCTTTAAACCATGTAATAACGCAAAAGTTTATGGAGTACTTAAGAAAGGCAGTAATAATGAAAACTAGAGTGAAAAGAAAGAGATGACTGAAAGAAGAGAGAGAGAGAGAGAGAGAGAGAGAGAGAGAGAGAGAGAGAGAGAGAGAGAGAGAGAGAGAGAGAGAGAGAGAGAGAGAGAGAGAAATGCTGCTGTTAATCGAGGGCTGTTTCTCAGGATTTCTTTGAAGATAAGGATGCTTGATGGATTAATATTGATCGATGATTAGCTGATGAAACCAAAGCACTGCAAAAGTTACTTCACTAACTGCGCACTGAAATAAGAGGGAAACAGGCTTAGTGTATATCGCATGGGGAACACTCGGTGATGAAAATCTGCACCCCAGTTCAGTCGGACTGGACTTGCTGGACAGCTTCTTATCGCTGTAAATAATATAAGTGTACTGTTTTCTTTTCAAGTAAAAGTTTGCCGTGCAGGATAACATGTTTTGGGGGAAAAAAATTATGCCATTCGAAGAGAACTATGCGCCCTATAAAACAGTGCATTTAAGTTTTGAATGCTGAAGACTGTTGTTTTGCCAATAAAATGGAGTGTCAAGTCACTCAGACCTAATATGCAGAATTGAAGAGCCGTGGCGCAAACGTGACATTTGAGTATTATTTTTATTGCGATATCCATGAAATAATTCCTTGCGGCACTTGTCTCTCTAAAAACACCTTATAGCCCATTTTACTGTTACGTCATGTTGACAGTACATTCAACTTTGGTAGTTTCGGCTTTTTCTGAACAAACACTCATAATTATAACAGCCTAATTTCAGAATCAGGCTAAGTTCACTATAGCTTATAGATGTTGCTTTGTCCGAAGAATGACAACACACATATTTAGTTCTGTGAGGGCTAATAAAGTTCCTTATCTTTCATGCTACTTAACAGGATGCAATATTTTCTGCAGTGATATCCATCAGTTAAGCCTGTACTATCATGAGCTTAGTGTGTTCCTAAGTAATGTTGATTTACAATACATTTGAACAAGCAACCAGGTGCAGCGTTTAAACCCCACACTCACTCACTCACTCACTCACTCACTCACTCACTCACTCACTCACTCACTTACTCACTCACTCACTCACTCACATACTCACTCACACACTCACTCACTCACTCACTCACTCACTCACTCACTCACTCACTCACTCACTCACTCACTCACACTAGACACAGACACAGAATTATATGCAGGTAAGATATTACAGACATGACGAGGGATAGAGAAATGAATAATACAGGTTATTAAAAATAATTTTACAGTGAAGTTTTCATCAAAATGGAAAACACTAACCTATTGCTCCTACTAACATCTCAGGACAAGTACAGGAATTCTTCTGTAAATTAAGAATACCTACTATTTTCGTTTCTAGGCTGCGTCAAGGCTGAGTGGTTACACTGCTTGGCTCTCATCAAGACGGCCCGGTTGCGACCCCAGGCGATCGCAAAGTGTGCTTTTTGGTGGACAACATGGCCCTGGGATGGGTTTTGTCCTAGTCCTCCTGTTTCCCCTGCCAGCATTCCACCGATTGCTCCATCATCATCATCATCATCATCATCATCATCATCATCATCATCATCATCATCATTATCATCATCATCATCACGGGCCCAAATGACCTCGTTGTCGACGGGCCCTAAAACACCACACACTCACTCATCATCATCATCATCATCATCATCATCATCTTTTCTATCACCTCATCTCACTTGTACTTCCATTTCCGGCGATGGGCTGATTGCTCATCCCGGAATCTCTCTGATCAGGAAAGCTCTGATCCTCAAACCGTTGCCTATGGGCTCGAGTTTGTGCGGTTCACAAGGCCGTGTGTTCCACTATAGGAATTCATTCATTCATTTTCGTTTCTGGTGCTCAAGATGTTTCATTGCAGTTTCATGTGTTTCCATTTTTCCATGCAATTCTGATACTTCCCATACACATATGCACACAGTTACAAAATATATAAACATGCTTCTGACGTATTTGATACTGGGCCACGAAGCAGTAAAGCTACGCTCTTCAATCAGGGACTTTTGGGCTCTTTCGCAACTGTGAGTCAACAACATGGAGAATATTCTGCAACTTGTCGGTTTAACACACATTTCAAGGAATATAAATAAGCGCCATACATCTATTCTTTGGGCTAAAAAGAGGGCACAATACCTCTAGATGTGTAAATGTAAAGTTCCAAATGTACAGTAATGTTTCTCTTGCACAGTTTATCATAGGTATTACTTCACAGATCGGAAATTGCCCAGAGTAGAATATATTGAGTTAGGAAACTACTTTTGTAGCAAGGCATTACCGATCATTATTTTGTCATATTTATTCTAATAATGCGGGAACTACGCTAAAATAAGGATTAAAATCTGCCACAGTTCATAAATATGGATTTCAGTGTTACTAAACACCACACGCCATCCCTTTATGTTCTACGTTGCTTTTATACATGTGCAACTTTTTAAACGCTCATCATAGAATTACTTAAACGTCCGCTTGAGAGACTAGATCCTACAAAGTTGTATTAAAGCGGCACTTAACTACATTAAAGAAACTATTCAATTTCAGAGTTATTATCTATATAAAAGAGAGAGAAAAGAGGATCCTGTATACTATTAATGTGTTTTAGGCAACATAAAGTCAAAAAAGGCTTTATTTGAGTGCTATTATTTTTAAAACCTCATTTTCGGCTTTTTGTTATTCAAGATTCTCAATGTCTAATTATTTCATAGTTGTAGGCTGTTTGGGTGTAAATCACTGAAATTTTCTGTACCATCTTAAAAATACAGAATGAAATGATGAGGTGAATGTTAGCTTATATGCTTCATTATGATGTCCTTAAACAATAATACCCATATTGGTACATATTAAGCAGAAAGATTTGATAGGTTGCACTCACATGGTTTTTCTTTACACTTTTATTTTTCAATTTATGTCCTCCAAAGTTGAGTCATGTTGGAAGATGAAGAAACGTGTGAGTCAAATGAGTCCAGGATCCATTGAGGTTAAGTTACCCGACACTCATCTTTCAGGATAACCTTATCCAGCTAACTCACCCTGACCAGATTCAAATTCGGTATCTTTTAAACGTTTCTTTACTTTTGTAGAAACTACTGTTACAAACACCTGTTTGTCTATCCACTAAAGTCAATCGATACAAATATTTTCAAATTCTTCCAGTGATGGTCAAATCTTTTAAGCACAGGTTGATTTGGAAGCCTTTGAAATTCGTTCTCTTTGCATGGTCAAGCGATTAAAAAGGAATAACGTATTAAATCTGAAAAATTATATAAATATTGGGAAGTTCAGACAAATAACGAGGAATATCTTTGAAACAGTTCATTCCACAAAAAAGTTTTGAGTAAATTGTGTGCTTTAACGATATCTACAGTTTTGTCTATTAAGGTTTGTTCTATTTCTTAAGATTTACTAGTTATGCCAAAGTAACCCAGAACCAAGAGAACCAAAAAGCTATTTCAAAAAACTTCACAGCATACACTTCATTAGTCATGAAAATATCTTAAACATACGTTGTGGTATTCAAAATCCTTAGAGCTCTTGCTGAAGGAGGAGCATAAAAATTCAACCCATAAATATTTTTAGAAATTCAAATGCTCTATGAAATTTGTAGTTTGGGATGAAGGATATTCTTTAAAATTTTGTATCGCACCTTTGCAAATTTACTGAACATAAATATTTAGTTTGAGTTTTAACCGACTGTTGTTTTGAGTTATGCTCTATTCACAGTAGATGCGCTGGCACGCATGTAGATAAAAATACATTTTTCTAAAAACTATTTTTATTCTGGGATTCTCAAAAAAGATATATTTATGGTGACATTTCGAATTAAGTTTTATTATTATTATTATTATTATTATTATTATTATTATTATTATTATTATTATTATTATTATTATTATTATTATTATTATTATTATTATTATTATTATTATTATTATTATTATTATTATTATTATTATTATTATTATTATTATTATTATTATTATTATTATTATTATTATTATTATTATTATTAGCACTCTTTTTTGTAATTTACGTCCTCCAACGTTAAGTCATATTGGACGATGAATGGAATGGGTGAAATGATGCTCAAATGAGCCCAGGCTCCATAGAACTTAGAGTTACCTGACATTCGTCATTAAGGATAAGGGAAACCCCCAGAAAAACCTTGTCCAGGTAACTCATCCTGACCGAGATTCGAACTAGGGACCTCTTGAACGTGAGGTTGACACGGTACCACCACGCTACCGAAGCGGATAAATTCAGTTTCAGACAATATAATACTTGTCCATACTATACCTACTGCAGAAAGTGAAAAGCACAGTCAATCATTAAAATTTAAAAAAGGGGGATAAAAGTTACATAATCGGGTCCCAGGTACAGCTTGAAACACAGTATTCCCGAGAAATACGCATACGGGAGGCCCAGGTTCAATTACCGTGAACGACCTACCTGACCCATGGGTTTTTTCGGGGATTTTTCCGTTCGCTAGGTGAATGCTGAGTGGGTTAATTACATCCCCCGAACTTCCTGTCCCTCCAATTCATCTCCATAATCTCTCATCTGGTGGTTTTCTTCAGGGTAGAAGTGTCGGCGGGTGTCTCGGCGGTGCATGGCAGGATGTTATATTCTGAGGAAAACTATTTCCTCCTCCGGTAGATCGGTTGCCATTCTCCGTGCCTCTGCTGGGACCATTTTGGGACCGTCAGCCAGGGACCTTTGGGGCTCGGCTGCTAGGCTCGTTGCCGTCCCGCAGTAGGGGAGCGTTGGCCGTTGGCCGTTGTCCTGGCCTGTCGGGGGAGGTCTCTATCTAAGTAAACCGTGGGGATCCTGCCCTCTGTACTGTCGTGGCTCTTTGGGTCGGCCACTTGCCTCATCCTTCCTCCCGAGGGTGCCCCACTTGGTGGCATAGGTACAATGGGCCTAGATGATGGCCTACGTACCGAATCCCCTGCGAAGTGAAATTCTAATTCTAAATCTAATTCCCGAGAAATACGG
>CM060947.1:168176856-168461856 GCA_030765055.1 Mantis religiosa | reverse complement strand
ATCTGAAGAGTACAATTTATTTTTAAACCTATATTAATTTTATTCTCTGATGATTTTTATGTAATTTATAACAGAGAGAGACATGAAGCAAATATTTAACAGAAAGGAGCAGTGAGAAAATAACAGACACGCAAGAACAAACACAGTCAGACGTGCAAATGTGCTGTTTCATAAAGGAGAGCAAACTCGAGTACACTTAGATCACCTGTCAGAAGGCATCTGCTGTAAAGTAGTGTTGACAATTTCGGCAACAAAAGAGGCCAAACGAAAGAATTCGGGTATCAGATTACCTGCTAGTGTGATTGATGTGTAGTAGACTCCAGTTCGTGTGACGTAATTTTACGTCCTCCAACGTTAAGTCATATAGGATGGTGAATGAGGTGGGTGAAGTGATGCTCAAATATGTCCAGGGTCCATGGAGCTTAGAGTTACCCGACATTCGTCTTTAAGGATAAGGGAAAACCCCGGAAAAAACCATATCAAGGTAACTCACCCTGGCCGAGATTCGAACTCGGTACCTCTTGAACGTGAGGCAGTCAAGCTACCATCTACGCTACCGAGGCGTGCGTGATGTAACTTCATTTAGGGGTTTCATAGGCTCTGAGATCCGGAGGGAATAGCAGGCGTTTGTTTTTAGCACCACGTAGATGTAAAGTACAAAATACATTCCCCATTCTTCGCCAATATTAATTTTTACATTTTTTTAATTAACTGAAAAGGAATAAAGACCCTCTCAGACTATACTCTGAGGTAAGGTGACTGACAAATTTACAAAGAAAAACAAGAAGAAGGTAGCAGGTAATCTTTTATTTTGTTCAACTCTAGCTGCACGACATCGGGCTTACCTTAATTCTCCGTATGGCTCAGTAGGGGAAAACACGGCAGAAGAGCACGTTTACTTTTATCTCTAATTCAAAGGGTAATTTTAGTTTGTTTTCTGAGAAGAATCCCTATGGAACGGGGCTCGTAATTCTGCACGAACGAGATCTTCTCTCTAAAATATGCACAGCACTCACCCCACATACATGTACTTCTCACTTGAAATGTGTATCTAAATAGGTCATCACATTTATAGCTGAATTATGCTCAACTTGGGCCAACTCCGAAACACTTGTGATATCCTTTTGCCGCCACATGTGGTATCTGGGTTAGTGAAAGCTTTAAAGGTTAGAAGAACGTCAGTAGCTTAATTTTTCACTACATAACTGATACGGCTCATTTATATTCTACCCTTTATGTGAAAAGTTTGAGTGAAAAATTGGTCACGAAACAATTAGAATGCTTTTGAATCCTTGTGTTTAACATTTTCAAAAGGATGACGACCTTTAAATTTATAAGCTTGCCCAAGCTAACCCTGTGTTCGTCTATGGCCCGCATTTGAGAGGTCCTGTTTCGATTCCCTGACCTGCCTACCTGACCCACGGGTTTTATCGCTGGTTTTCCTCGTTCACCAGGCAAATGCTGGGTATGTTAATTAATCCGCCAATTTTCTGTCCCTCCATTTAATTTCCATTATCGTTTTACATCATCTCTCATCTGGCAATCTCTTTCAGGATAGAAGTGTCAGTGGGAGTCTCGGCGCTGCAAGGAGGGCGATATACTCCTAGTGAACACTTCCTCCTTCGTTAGGACGGTCTCCGATCACCAGGCCGACCTGGTGGGACCACGGTGAATGGGATTAAAAAAGAGGCTGGAATCTTGCTCTACAGCAAGACCTCGGCCTCCTTTATTTAGGAGTCTGGGGCCTATCTTACATACCAGACTGTATTCCACTCTTTATTATTTTTATAATGTGTGTACATGTTTTAAATGTTTTGCATTTTGTATTTGTTTCCTAGGATTACATACAGATATTATATACATATATTGATACAAGCATAAATATTACAGAACTTGTAAAAACATCAAATAGCTTAATCTAAATGTTCTAAATCGATCTTAACGTAATAAATTATCTACTATTTGTCTCAGTCAGGGATTTGGCTTGGTTGGGAGTTTTGTTTACTGGCGTCTTCCACGGATATACTCTTCTCGTGCTTTTATTGAGAAAGCATCTGCTGCTTTGTTAGCCCAGATCCAGAGCTGTCTGTTGTCGGCTGTATTGGCCTGCCGGGGACTTTCTAACTGGTCAGTTGTAATGACCCTGCCCTCTAAGCTGTCGTAACTCCTAGGGACGGCCTCCTCTGTCTCTTCTTGCCTCATCCTTCCTCTGCCCATTTGGGGCAGACGTACAATTGACCAAGATTGGAACTACGTGTCGAGTCCCCACCCCAATCCAGTTACCCAAGCTGAGCTCGAAAATAGTTCCTTTTCCATTTTTAATTCTTTTAGACATTCTTACGAGGACAGGAATTTTATTGGTGCTTTCAAGACAGCATAGATTTAATGTCACGTTGTTCTGTAAAGCACTTCATGAGGAAGATTTATTGAAAAATTGTTCATTGTTATTTGTTTCGCTTTTTATTCTTTATACGGTTTTTGTGGAATCTTATACCCCCATAGACTTCTCTCTTCCGGTCGCTCCAAAACGTGGCGAATGCAGGTTTCTGATTTCTTTGCGTTGAAACTGAAGTCTGCCCAAAGCAACAGGAACTCTTAAAAAATAACAGTAGAACAAAACTGGAGTCCAATAAGTCTTCTACTTACACTCGAGCGGCATACGCTAAAACATTCTGGAAAGGAATTCCTGGACATTTTGATAAGCTGAGAACACCTTCTTTTTCCTCTTTTCAAGTCGAGGAAGGAACCAGAAGAGTGTACTACCATTATCCTTTACTCATATTCTCAATAACAAAGCTTAAAGGAAGTATATAAATTATCATTTCCAATCTTCCATGTCAGAATAAAGTGGGAGGATCTGTAAAAATCTGAAATACAACAAATTTAAACTAAAAAAAATTAAAATAGATAAACCTAAAGTACAGCTACTGAAGAACAAAAATTTTTGTTTTAATTTTTGAAAATAATATTTCATTCTCAAGAACATTTTTCCTGATTAGTATCTTAATCTTTCCAATATTATCAAACATACGCATGTATTTTTGGACTATTACATCTTCTTTAATATTGATTCTACGTTTAAGTTTGGTTTCTCCTCTAGTGGAGATATCTTTAGGCTCAGGAATGAAATCCCTTTCTCAGAATGGTCTGTGTTTATAATTTTGGTGCCATTTCTAAATATCTAGACTACTACGAAGCACTTCTTCATACTAATTTCCCAGCCTGTCATAATCATGAATTTACTCGACAACCACTGCAACTATGAAGTAACATGCAATAATAGGATCTTGAAAAAAATGTTGTCGATTTAATTAAATATTAAATTGTAACAAAAGTCTTCTTAAATATTTTTAATTTTTAGATGAACCATTACACTTATTGCGCTGGCATTTTATAAACAACAGTTTGAAAAACATTTATTAATACGTATATTTCAAACTGATTCAATCGTTATAATGTACTGAGATCTAATTGAGATTGCAGCTCAATATTCCCCAACGAAAGGTTTTGGCTTTGAAACTCTAACGTAACCCATGGCGTAATAGCCCAAAGGAGGAGTAAGTTGCCAACCCACATACGCAAGGTAGAGGTGGGCGATCATCTTATACCCTATACCCGGATCTTAAAATCCGCACCCTCCCACGGGTGGGATCGAACCGGCACATTCCGGACGTAGGGAACCAAAGCACACGCTCTAGTCCACTACGCCATGGCACAGGAATTTGAAAGTGTACTCATTAAAATATATCCTGCAGTCAAATGCATACGAAAGGAACTGCAAATCCATTAGGAAAGAATAAGTTCGTTGTTGTATATATTAATACATTTGTATCACTACTGAAGCGATTACTGCGTCCGTAATAGAACTGAGAGCAGTGACCTAAATAATGTTAACAAGTTAATATATTCCTAGTCCAAGCAGGAGTGTCAGCTGATAAGTCGTTGGCGTCACATAGAGATGGCGCTACTAGGTAAGTTTGACCGATAGCATCATATAGTTTAACTCTAGAGTAGCTTGTATCCATAGTTACAGATCAATTGCTTGTTTAAATTGTGAAAGACAATGTTTTAAACAAGGCGAGTGTAGGGGTTTAACGAACATGGAGGATTTGGAAAAATGAGCAGTGATTATATACTTTCATTTGAAAGGCTTAACTCGTAAAAAAATTAAGGACGAAATGGACTTTACCCCCTCATATACAGTGATAAAAAAGTGCGTGCAGAGTTTAAAATAGGACGTACGAGCACTAGTGATGAGCCCCACTCAGGACGCCCTGTGGAAGTCAGAACTCCAGAAATCATTAAAATAATTAATCGTTTTGTACTAAAAGACCGCAGATTAAAGTTGTTTGAAATAGCAGAGGCTGTAAACATATCAAAAGTACGTGCAGGTAATATTTTAAGCAATGTTTTGGTCTTTCACAAGGTCTGTGTAAGATGGGTGTCGCGTTTGTTGACACCTGATCAAAAGTTGCAAAGAAAAACTGTTTCGTTAAGAATTTTGAGGTTACCGTAAAAATCCCATTGAAATATTTGAGATCTCTTATTACTGTGGATGAAACTAGGATACAACGGTACACCCCAGAAAGCAAATCATAATCAAAACAGTGGATTGCGCCTGGTGAACCAAATCCAAAAAATGAAAGTGAATTTTGTCATCTAACAAGGTTATGGCTAGTGTTTTTAGGGGTACACAGGGAATTAGTTTTTATTGTATGTATGTATGTATTTATTGACTGCAATTGGGTGCTACCCGGTGGCAGAGTTAAGAATACAGATCAAATTACAAATACTAGATTTACAACAATAACACAGTAAACAATACAAACATGATATTATTTTACTTTAGTCACTTAAAACATATCTAATTACTTCTCTATTTACATATTATATACCATTATAATTTAAAAGTTAAACTATAAACCATCTAGATTTTTTCTAAATTTCTTCAGCGACAAGGGACAGCCCTGAAAAACTGCTACAGGCAATTCATTCCATTCTTCAATGGTTCTATTAACAAAAGAAAATTTTCCTACGTCGGTTCTGTATCTTCTACCCTTAATTTTATACCTATGATCGTTTCGTCCATAATAATCCGGATTATCTAACCTTACACTAACGTCCACCCATGATTACTTGTAAAAGAAACGGACCACATTTCGCAAAAGAAAATATCTTGCTTCATCATGATAGTGCTCCGATTCATCATTGCAATGGGGAAAATATGCGAATTGAAGTTCGAATTGCTTTAACATCCACCCTATTCGCCAAGAGGACGAAGATTTCACAACAACGCGGAGGTCATTGAAGCGGTAAACAGTTATTTTGAGGATCATGATAAATCGCACTACAGAGATGGTTTCATTAATTTAGAACATCGATATGACAAATATATTAGCCTTTCTGGAGATTATATGGAGAAATAAAGAGAAAAAGTTTAATATGTCTTTCTTTTTTATTGCGAGGCCCGGGACTTATCAGCGTCGTTTAGCAGTTTTGTGCTCTTGTTTCTCTGGGTAGGGTGTGGTTCTATACCACCTATAAAAATTCGTATACATCTTATTAATGTTTAAAAGGCTAATGCCCGATTTCACCAACAGATCTTAAAATCGACGTTAAGAAATGTAACGTAACAATTGTCACAGCGCTAACACTAGTGTCAAATTTCTTTCATTTCACCAACATGTTTTCTGAAAATGTTAAAAAACCTGTGTTAACGCCAAGAAACTTGTAAATATCTCAGCTATAGAAGGCTATGGATGAGCCGTATTATTTTCTGAACGTACTGTGATGCGCTTTTGTTCTCATTTTCGTCAGCACAAGCTGAAAAATGGCGGATGAACAAAATCATAAATAAAGCCGTGAGACAAATTTCTCATCGATGGAGATGTGAATTATAAAATCGCAAAGTTATTAATACTTGAAGCTAAGGTGAGATTGGCATATTCCTTTCGATGTATATTCTAACTCATTATTACGTAAATTTAAAACGAGGTGCGAAGAAGGGCAAGTGACTTAAACGTTTCAAGACGGGAGGTGGACAATTTATTATCCACATAATTCAGTGAATTATAAAATCGCAGGGTTATCAATACTTGAAGCAAAGGCGAGATCGCCATATTCCTTTCGATGCATGTTCTAACCTCTCTTGTACTTCCGCAGTAACCTTCATAGCAACTTGTTTCGACAGTCTATACCTCCGTAAAAAATTTTCTTAGGATAACTCCTAAAACCATTACTCCTCATAGGCCGTACTCTATTACGAATGCCGTTTAGACGGTCTTAAATATAGCAAATCTACATCAACAGCTGAGTTCATGCTCGCCATCTTGACTATTTACAATTGTTAAGGACTTAACATCAGAAATTTGGCTTGTTAGTTTAACAAGAAATTTAACACGAGTGTTACGCTAACACTTGTTGGTGAAATGCAATTTTTGTTTTAACTATTGCTAAACTCGTGTTCAGTCTTAGCATCTGTTGGTGAAATCGGGCATAAATGTATCGTAATTTTCATTTTTTGCAGCTGGATACCAATCAGGGTAACCGGATCAAACGTGTTACAGCGGAAATATTACAGAAGATAAAGAAAATTAACTGGATGCTATTGCTAGTAAGATTGCCTTCAAATGTTATATTAAATTAATAAACCAACTAATAGCGTATCCCATCTGTCTACATGTCTGTTAAAACTTAAATCCTATCCCTACATGAGAGCCAGCATTGAAACAAATAACATTGGAAGATGGGTGAATTACTGAGTGCTTATTTTTCAATTTGTACATCAATTGAGCCATAGCTTCTATTTCAATCTGATGAATCTTGGTTAATCTTAATAGATGAGTCAACATTCACAACAGTTAAAGTTAGGCTACAGAGAACTCTGTGCCAGGATGCACTTCACTAAAGCTGGATAAATAGGAGTGTCATGTGTGATAAGTGCTAAAATAAATAGGAACCGCCATCTGTAATAACAAATAATATATAACGATAATAGAAACTAACTCTAGGACTATTTTTCGATCACTTGAAGAAAGAGAAAGTTCTTAAGGATGTTTCCAAGTTTCTGCGGTAGTAAATAGGACATTCAAATGATTAAATGAAATAAAGGAGGCGTTTTATGAAAGAATAACTTAAGCGTTGATTTGTGGTCGTCTCGTTTGCCTATCCAGTTTTGATTTTTATTTATGAGGTTCTTTGAAATCGGAGTTCATCGTTAGAATTCTCGCATACTATGAAACCTCAGCTGAGGCGAATAAGTACTACAGGGCAACGCGAAAAAAGGTACCGGAAAGTATTCCAAACACAGAGATGTTTATTTGAATTTATCACACATACAAGGCGAGTCCAGTGCATGTACATTCTGCTCAGATGCAATCTTGTTTTCTGGACAGTAATGTGTCATACATCGGTAGGTGCGAGAAATCAATTGTGAATATTGTAACAAGGAGAAAGATGGAAGAGTTAAAATCCCTTTGTGATTCCTTAATAAATACTGCTGATGAATTTTCTGAGACTGTACCTATAGCACTTTAATCCTTTTTTTAAATAAAAAATATATATACCTGTGTATATAGATATATACTTTTCCTCTTTCTTTTATCTTATTTAACCGTTATTTTCATTATTTCCGTTTATTTTCTTATCTGTTTTCCTTAGTTTCACACATATTCACTATACACAAACACCCATGCCCAAGGCGGGACTCGAACCCGCAACCCTCTATCCGGCGGAACGCTAGAGACATACGCGTTAGCGACCATGGCTACAACGGCCGGAAAATCTTTCAGGTACATTGAGTCAATGTCAGTAGAACTGTTGTTTATCTTTCATTTCCGTGGCATGTTTCGCATAACGCATATCATTCAGTAACTATGTCGGGGAGAGGATTAATTTTATATAATGTGATGTAAACCAAAACTATGAATATATCGTTATTTAACTACGTGAGATTGTGTTTCATTAGTAATTTGCAGTAGTGTTTTTAGTATCTAAAGTTACTTATGCATAATTTTGTTTAGCTTGACATTGTGATGCATTTAAATCACGTGGTTTATATTATGGAAATGGCCTATTTGTACAGATCACCCTTAGAAAATTAGTATTACCTATGCTATCTATATTTACAAAAATTATTTAACGAAAAGCTTTACCTTAATTACATAGCTGTTTAAATAACCAGAAGACTAAAAAATCTATAATTATTGGGAAAAGGAATGGAGTACTGAAACAAGAAGCTCGAGATTGATGTTTTGTATACAGTGTTATATGCGCGCGATAAGAAGAGCGATCGGGCTCCAAGTCCTCATTCGGTAAGTTTCGTTTAGTTCCGTAAACATAGAATACAACTTTGAAATTTGAAATGTGCTATACACTGACATCTAGTGCCTAATAGGCTAAGCTTTATCATGGATAGAGTCAACATAAAAAAGTCAATACCATGGCCGGGATTTGAACCACGGTTCTCCTGGTTTCCGTCCAGTTGCTCTAATCCATTGAGCTACCATGGTCAACGTGCCATCCTGGCATTAAATTCTCTAGTGTAGAGAAATGATTAATTTCCATCAATTAACTAAAATAATAAGCTTTATCATGTCCGCCATATTTCGCTTTGATCAATTTCGAGGCTAATTAGCTAACCAGTTTACAACAATCGTATGTTAGAATTAAAATTTTAGTTCATCCTTGGCAACATATACATGTTATGAAACACGTAAAGCTGTATCAATACAGTATATACATAAAGTCAAATTGATTACATACAATATACACAGTAAACAGCTTTCCTATGGTTTCATGTGGTATTTACATAATCTAATGTACTACAAGAAATGTCATAATGTGAATATTACAGGTTTGTGAATGTACTATGTGCTCCCAGTTCTCATTTACATGGTTATAGTTCTAAAAATTCATTAACCGTATAAAACAGTGTGCATACAAAAATTTCTTAACCTTATTCTTAATGTGTTTTAATGATGCAGCTTGTTTAAATGAATTTGGAAGTTTGCTGTATAACATTATCCCTTTGTAGTTAAAGCTTCCTCCATAAAGGCTCGTTTGGTGCGCTCGATTCGCCATTTTATCCTTGTGACGAGTGTGGCGGTAATGTGCATCAGCATTTACTTGAAAATGATTTATATTTGTATGAACATTTATGGATGTTATGGCTCTCGAAAGAGGACGCATTATTATTCGTCTACCTCCGTATAACTGTGATCTGAATGCAATTGAGCTGGCGTGGGCAAAACTAAGGAATGTTTTCGAGGATGCAACGTTACTTGTGATATCTTCGCTTATCTTACACGCTATTTTGCTGAACTGTGTTTTTCATGGTTGACCACACTGCGGAAACAAAATAACATTAGCTCCTGCTTCTTCCCCTCTGCCCGCACCACTACGTAAATCCGCCGCTCAACTTATCTTGCGCGTACTGTAATAGCGACAATGACAGTGAACCATCTTTCAGTGACAGAAAATTGCTGACCATATTGTCGCGAGCCCATTGTTGATCGAGGCGGCGCCGGTGACTTGTTCAAAGAGACTAACGTGAAGTGTGTAGATGAAACCTCGCCGAAACGGCGGGGGGAAAGGAAGGGATTTATCGAGAGTTCTAGTTCTTTGTTCTAATCGTGTCTTGATTGTTTGAGAAATTTGTGGAATGTGAGTACTCTATAAAAAGGCAGCCCGCCAAAGTCAGTCAGTCGGTAATTGAATTCGCGTGCGTGAACAGCTGTTGTCGTTGACCTTGGAAGTTGTATTGTGCGTGTGACCAACTCTTGACTGTAAATTGTGACGAAATTGTGTTTCTACGGAAATAAAGTGCAATTTTTGGTGTTTGTAATTTGGATTTTAATTCCCCGAACCCACAGGGTCACAATATGTTTGGCATTATGGCTTTGCCAGTTGAGTAAATAACCTTTTTAGAAATTATTCCCGCTGTACAGATTGATCACATTAATTAATTAAAGAGGAATTGCTCACAAATGTGTAAGTGTATGTTTCTTCACAGTGTGCCATAATGCTTTATGGGTTCTGTTCTATTCTTGCACTTGAATATGATATCCATCACATGTCAAATCACATAGGCTACACACGCAGTTCTCGCCTGGTTCGTGGTACTTGGTGTTCCTACCGTGCGTTGCCAAACTTCTTTATTTGCTTGTGTCCAGTCTTTATAAAACATTGCATCTGTCTTATAGAAATATTGCTAGATTCTTTCTTTCTTCTTTCTTCAATTACACGCTGGGAGCTGACAGTGTAAGAGAGATTAATTCTGATTTGCGCTAAAAAAAAGAAGAGTTCTCTGCTCAACTCATATGCTAATCTTGAAGTTGTATTTTCGTGAGTCCTAGAATTAATTTGAGATACCTAGAAGATTGATCATATTAGAAAATTAGGTGTATTACCGCCACTTCCCATAATTGCATAAGTGATATAATATCAGTTGTTGTAACTAATTTAGTTGGGTTTCTCTCTTTTTTCCGTTATGAAAATTGTAGAAGATAGGGCTGTTTAGCCTCATTTATCATATGTACGCGGGTATATATTTAATGTGTTTATAATCATTAAGGTTAATTTTATGATTATTCACCCGTCTTGCGTATAATAATTGACTAATTTTACATATTAGACACGCAGCTCGCAAGTGCTCCATTTGTGTTTCGTACTTACTGCACGCCAACTTGCTAATATTTCACTTTTCTAATCTGCGGCACAGGAGACGATCTAGTCACTGAAGGTCAATACGTCTCAACGCTCTGTCAGGTAGTTTAACATTTTTATTTACAAGATACGACCTCTGAGAGCAGGTAGACATTTCTGTCATCTACTCCAAGATAAGGAGTTTAAGTTTCCTTCGCATCATTTTGCCGGTTTTCTCACGCAATGGAGATAATCCGTGAATGCGGTAAAATATGATGTCCCCAGATTATCACAAATGTGATAGTACTCCCTACTATGTACAGTAAGTAGCAGGAATATTGCAATACACCCAAAAATCTGATGCAATTTTTTTACACTCCTGAGTCCAAGAATAGCATTTTTTGAAATGGGTTCTGGCGTGTATATGAAAGTGTGCATATCTTTGGACGGCATAGTCCAAAACTTAAAAGTCGATTAAAAACAGTTCTAAGAATACATCAGGATTTTCAAATACAAATTTCCTATTCCAAATATTTACTTGGAATAATAGATCTAAAACCTTTTTTATTGCAATGTTACATGTTTAACAAATTTACGTGAGAAATGACATTTATATCTTACATTTTATTACTTCAAACACCAGGTGGCACCAACGTCTGAAGTACTCTTCGTTCTGAATGGCTTTTGCATAATTGGTAAACTGTAACAGATAAACTAAAACTACTGTATTTTTGCTCTTTCCGGTTTACGTTCAAGAAAATTGCAGTAAGATAATTTGCCCAAATATTTATGTAGATAATATGAATTAAATAGAAGACCGCAAAATGAGATTTTTGATGCACAACACGGTGATTGTGGAGGTTTTCTCAGGGTCTTCCAGTTTTCACCGCCAGTGTTCCACCAATTGCTCCGTCATCTTTCCTATCATTTTATTTCGCCTTGATTCTGTCATGCACTTCTCCCACTAATACCAAACATCGGCCTAATCACCCATCCTGGATTCTTTCTCTCACTGATCCAGAGATTCCGTTCCTCAACCCACATAAGAGTTAAGAGGAACAAAAGTATCCTGACACCATGTAGTGGTGTAAGTGCAAGAAGAAGAATACGCCTTTGTAAGAAAGTTTTTACAGCAGTAATAGAGAAAATTTATATGAATGCAACACACCAAACCTTCATTTCACGTATTTACAAACAGTTAATTTGTATGTTCAGATCCTCCTTCAAGTAATGTGAATACACTTAATTATAAAATCGAATGAAAGTAAAATCAAAATATCAGATATGAGATATCACCCTCACATGATCTTCTCTATGCATTTTAAGTTTGTATAATCTCATATATTCCAGTATTAAAATATGTATATTATAAAATTCATTATCTTGTTTGTTTTATGTTACAACACATGTTTCACTGGAAATACTACATCATATTAAGCAATATGTTCACACACTAGGAAAACCAAACAACTTTGCTCAGCATTAACTATGCCTTTGTTGTCAAATAAGTGATGCGGAGAAAAAGATGCTCTAAACAATGTTTAAATACCTTTATAGGTTCAGCATGACATTTCAGCTCGAGGAAACCTAGAGGCACAATAAAAATATTTCGAAAATGACTAATGTCATACTCGCACAGGGAAAAAAAAGATATTTCACAGAAATGTAACAATTAGGATGTTATTAATCATAGTTATTTTAAAATCTAGATAGTTGAATCAGAAGAGCGGGTTTGGAGGAAAGAAAATTAATTATTTGGAAGTTTGGAGTTTCTTGGCATTTCCTAGTCGGTAGGCTAATAAGAGTCTAGTTTGTGATTTACCTGAATTTTATTTCACTTATTCGCTTTTTTTATTCCGCTTCAATCACACCTATAAGGTGTAATTCTAGATTTCCTGGCGTATAGTGCTGTCAGACAATTGACGCGGGTGCTTGCTCAAAGGAAAGAGTGCTTTCTTTAGACAGCAGGGCTGCTTGGTCGCGGGTCATTTATCTCTCTCTCTCTCTCTCTCTAGACAGCTCTAACAGTACACCTAGTCTGCAAGGCTCGAACTGCTAAGAACTTCCACGTGTCTCTGTATGCCAGGAGCCTAGGAGGTGTAACTACAGTATACCTATATGTTAGTTGCAGTGCGCTAGATGTCCTCCGTTATATAAGCTCTGCTGTAAGGTATGAGTAGTTTGGGTAGAGAGATTTTCTTAAAAATATTGGTATGTCATCCTTAGAAGATACTGAATTTAAGCACCAAATGTACAACATACGAGTATCCAATGATCCCCTTTTTGGGCTATTCTGCGCACATAAGAGCGCACGAGAAAGCGCGCGCGCGCGCACACACACACACACACACACACACACAAATCTACTTGTTTTATGATACCTTAAGTGTTCTTGTGAACTCAAAATATATTTATGGTGAGATAAAACGCACAATTGAATTATTTGAGGAATTGCAATATTATTTCATCTGCACAGTTGTTACACATGCCTGGCTCAAGCAGCGGAGAAAATGCAGGAATAATTGCTACAGAATGCATACGATAAAATATCGAACATTCTATTTTATTTTCGGAATTATTTATTAAAGTATCTATTGTGTGTCTTTAGAGTAATTGCTCTAACACTGCACGACGTTCCTTGCTGTATCTAGACAGGAGCAAACTGCTATTAAATAGATCACATACGAAGCTAGAGCAAAACTACAAGTCTTCAGCTGCGAAAGTGAGTCAAAGGAAAACACACAAAGAGGCCGGGCTATTGAAGCATGATGAAACAACTTGAGTCTCGCTGATACGTACTTTGAAAACATCTCCGTAAATGCACACTGAAAATGGAGTGATGACAGAAAGAGGAATAATATAAAAGAAGTTTTCATGTCACTTTTGGAGATTATACTGGAAACCTAAAGCGAAAACAGAAAGAGAAAACCATATTTGGCAAAATTTAAAGAAAAGAAAGTGAAACGCAAAGAATGTTTCTAGATAAGTTGTCCTTTCACCATCCTTTTTAGCACCTTTTTAGTGTACGATATTTTATATATAAACATATATACCTACATATATAGGATATTTTTCCTTTATTTTACAGTTTTTATTCTTTCTGTTTGATTACTGTGACACACATAAAATATCCACATAAATACCCATGCCCAAGGCGGGACTCGAACTCGTAACCTTCTACGCGGCATAAAGCTAGAGACCACGGCTATGAGGACCGGCATAACCATTGTGGCAGAACTGCCACCCACACTGACGTGCATAAAACGTGGCCCATTAAGAATGCAGCATTTGATGTTGGTATCTGTAACCAGCTTCTCCCTCTGCAGAGTGACCTGCTCTGATTTTCGAGTGTAATTCCGAAATTGGATTTGCCGGGAAATTTATCTCCTCCAAAATATGAAGGAACCTCTCAAGTGTAATGATGCAACTGATACATTATATTTTCAGTATATACTGTCGTTTACTTAACATCGGTTTGGTTATAGCCGTTCGATAGCGGTAATAACTTAGCTTTCTGTCCCATGTTAGTGATGAAAGTTCTCATTAACTGTGCAATATAATGGTACATACAAATGATGGTTTGACCCATAAATTTTGACGAGCGTTTACGATCAGCTTCTGTGACTTCGGCACTTCGATTAACCATAAAAACAGAAGGTATTGAAAATGTCCTTTTTTGATAACTTGGCATTCATTCTATTGACCTGAGGAAACAAAAATATATAAGCATATAACACTAAATCCATTATAATTCTCTATGGAGGGACATATAGCGCATTGTCAATCCATTTTATTTTGCACGAAAAACTTTCACCTATAAAAACGTCACTCTTTCCAAATTATGGTGTAGTTGATTTAGCCTCTCCTTGTGTACCGAGGTGGTGAAATTGACCTATAGGAATGTGATCCTAATTACCATTTCATTTCACATTACTGATTCGCTTTTGTATTTCTGAGTTAGTTTTCAATCCAATCACAAAGAGAATTCATGCCTATGGCTGTAGTCAACATTGTTTACTTGAAGGTGGAAATCTTACGAGGGAGACACAATATTGCGATCTAAGGAAATGGATCAGTGTTTAGGCATGCAAATTAATGTAGAGGCAATATTGCTTTACATATACATTTTGGTACTGAAATTTCAAAACATACATGCTTTGAGCAATTTTAGAAGGAAAAGAAATAACGTGAGCATGCATGTAGTGTATGTGCAAATTTGGCTCAAAAGTAGCCTTCCAGTTTCATAATAAGCTGGGTATTTAAGTTTGGTATCTTGAAAAGATATGATACAAAGATTTTTATTAAAACACTCACCTTAAATTACTCCTTACATTAAAAAGTCGATATTGTTTATCTTTTTAAAAACTTCCCCAAGATTTTGATTATAATATTGTGCAGCTATGATATTTCCATGACATTGAATGTTCTCAGAATAATTTAGTAAGGAATTTTGAATAACTTTTTGTAACTGATAAGCGTTAAGAGATAAACATAAATGTAGTATATAAAAAGTATATATCTATTTGAAATATTAAATTTATTTCAAATAAATATTTGTGGCGTCAGCCATTTCTAAGATGTTATTATTTTGAATTTATCGTTAATTTTAATACTTTTTACCGCGTTGCTGGGATTCCGTGTTCATGATAAATATAGTCTAACGCTGTCCTCATTATATATACAATAATATGTTTAATGATACCACCAATTAACTTGAAATAGAGGAATAAATCTGTACACAAACGAGAGTACGAGAGAAAGCTAAGTGCTGTAGCACATAACATTTCTTTAAGACGGTGGTAAGCAAAGAATACAAGAGCGATAAGAATTATCTTTCCATGATACATCAACGTTTTCCGTTTCCTTCGTTTCCTTTGCCTGAAGAATTGTTAGTGATTTGTGCATATTAAGACATATGTGTAGAAAGGCAATAACGTTCAATGATATAGGTGAAGATAAGCATGAAGTCACCTGAGATACTCTCTGCAATTATTCCCTTTGCGCAGCAAGACGTTGCTAATTCCTATTTCACATAAGCTTGGCTCGTATCTCTTAACGGTCACGTGACCATATCACCTCTCATTGGCTGCTATTGTAGTATAGACTGTTGTGCGGTAAAAATTAGTTCGTTATTTAGCATGGTGATATATCTTTATATGTTGGAAAGGAACTGTCGAATTTATACTTTTGGAACATTTTTAATTAAATATATTACGCAACAGAGTTGATTTATCTGAAATGCATGTTAATTCTTAAACGAAGTAAACAGGAGGTTCCTTTGCTCTCAAGCACATGGCACGATAGCACGTGATTTAGTGGTACTGATGACATATTTGTTTATATGACTTTTATCACTGACCTTGTTTTGAACTGGATTAGTCATGTGCTGTGCCGAGTGCGAGAGCTAAATTATTTTATTGATCGTTTATTGCGCGTGTACTTATTATATGTATAATGGTAGAGTCTACCGCCAGTTTTTCGCTGAAGCATCGCAAGGAAAAACCTTTACAAAGCAGCGAAAAAAGAATTGTGTTGCATGTGTTTAATGCACTCACAGAGACGAATCCGTCTTTGTCAATGAGAGAAGTCGAACATCTGATGGAATGAACTTATAAGGTTTGTTATATGCGTAGGAACATCGCGTCATGAAATTGAGACAACAGGTAAGCTTACCACTCCAGGGGCGATATTGCTGTGTGGCGAAGACTTTATTTAAGGACAATTAGCGGGATACAAGTCGGGATACCTTGACGAGACTTGGGGTAATCAAGGACACACGACAAGTATGGCGTGACACGACTTTTAAGACTGAAAGACAAACATTTTTGCAAGGTATGTGTGCTGGTTTTAAAAAATCCTAGTGGAAAAGGCCGAAGGCCTTTCATTATAAACCTGTTTCAGTTTCATTGCTCATTCATTCAGTTTCAACTTGCTCAGTTTTATTATAAACTTCATTATTTTTGCATGCCTTCATATTCTTATTTGTATAATTTTATCTATCTTCCTAGCAATTAGTATGACGTTTACTGCAGTTTTAAATGTGACGGGAAGGCACCGCCTATGGCCAATGGCGCGAAAGCATTAGCCAGTTACGATGAGGGGGAAGGTAGTTGCACGCGGAGTGATACATGTCAGCGGGCAAGGTTATATGAAACAGGGATTAGAGAAATTCTTGCTTGACTTAATTTTTTGAGAGTTCATATATTAGCTCCTTTGTGTCAGTAAAAGTTGCAGTAACTCCTTTGGAAAAATTAACAGCAGATCATTAATAAATGTAAAACAAAAATGACTGGAAAACAATGACATTGTTATAAAGCTAGTTTACATTACAAATTGTTATTTTTGTAACAAAAGGGAGCAGCAAAGAGTCTCTTTTCCTGAAAAGTATTAAAATTAAATTATTATTTAAATTTTGACTCAGGACAATAGAAAACTAACGTATATGTATCCAATGTGTTCCCCTATTAGTTCAATGTTTAATATTTGTGGTATTTTTGCCAAATAGAATTTAAACTGACATAAAATGACTGCTGTATACTCAAGAATGCTATTATCTATAATTTCCCACGTGTAAAGAGATCTCCAAGCGCGAAATTAAAGAGAGGTTCAGTAAAGGAAATATAGCGCAATCTAAGTGTCTAGCCCCCAAGGAAGGGGCTTGGAGTTCGCATATCTGGCCTGATCGTAGCCCTAAACACACTCAATGCAAAGTTAACACATTACTTGCGGTGGCGTGGAAAACGCGCCGAAACCGATCTGCCCCTTGAGACAAGCCGCCGTCGCATTTAACAGGTCACGTGAATGTGGCGCAGTTCCCCTGGCCGCCGAACGTCAATAAGGTCGATAGTATACTCAGGACGTTAGCATTTTAAATGACGATACAGACTTTAACATTCCTCTGGGACCAGACACGTCGTGTAGCATGCAACTTTACGCCTTAACACCGTCTCTGCGGATTATACAGGTAGACAGATAAAATGCTGCTATTGGCAATATTAACAGTACTCTCTTTGATCTCTTTTTTGTTACCATTTGTCATGAAGTTCAGAATAATTGAAACTCTCTCATGGGTTACATATGCGAATTTATAAATACTGCTGTTTTTATCTAAATATCCCCAAAATGTTTTCATAAACTGATCGACATAAAAACCTATAACTTATCTTTAATATTTTTTGAGAAATAATTGTTACTTTACCCTTACTGTAATAAAAAGATTTGTATTACATTTATGATTTTCCGGGTATTTCAATAATGGATTAAAGAATTAACATTTAAAAAGAATGTTAATATAGTAACTAAGATAATGCTCCAAAGAACCGCACGCTAAGTAACACGATGCACAACTCGTAAACTTCAACAATTAAAAATACTATCGTTATTTAAATATTAATATGTAAAACAGCCATATAAAACCATATACAACTATTGTCACTGTAGAAAAAATTATTTAAACCTTTAAATTTATTTTTGTACAAATTTACAAATGAGCAATATAAAATAACAACAAAACCCGTATATCAGTTTTAATGTATTTGATCACAAATGGACACCTTGGAACATAGGATTGCCTCTTGCAAACAGGTGCATAATATCTGGATGGTGCTTAGAGGCTTGACTGGAAAATGGTGCCCGTCGGAAGTTCCACCATGTCTTCATAGACTACAGCGACTGGAATTCAGCTTTCAAAACACGTCACTCTACAGATGTGCGATCTGGTTGGTAATGGGAACATTACACTGGATAATTCAGAAAAATCCTGGAAATGTGGCATTACAGAGGGAATGGTTTGATTTCCTGCGAAAGGAACGCTGGAAGCTAATCACTTCTGGGCACAGTGGTTTCATGGAGCCTTACTTCACCCGATTTGAGCTCCCTTACACTGGTAATGGCACTAAAAATTAATTACTTATTGTTTTGAGACACCCAAGACACTACCAAATCTTCCGTTACCTCTAGACGCCCTCGTTTCCGCCCAATTAATGGGAATCCTAAACAAATTGAATAAAAGAAATTCTGTTTTAGAAAAATAAAAAAATGGAAGTATTAATTTAAAAGAGTAGAAATACGAATGTTTATATTTATTAAATTTCTCTTCCAAATTCAAGAGTTGTTGGTATGAAAAAAAGCAATAACCAACAATTAAGGTTGGAGTACAAAAAAGATCAATAATATTCTATAGTATAAAGTTGCAAAAATATCTGGATACATCTGTTAAAAATGAATGGGATAACCAGTTACACTTACTGCAATTATTGCTTTCAGAGGCAATATACTTATCACAACGGAGCTCGATCGTCACTATTTTCGCAATAGAATCTTGACAATTGATGTTTAAAATAAATTGTCGAAAGCTTCCAAGCATTGGTGAAAGTTTTAGTGCTACGGAAAAATGTGGATTTTGTATAACCAAACTTGTCTAACTTTTATTTCTAAAACTCCAACAAATTAAAAGCCTAAATAAAAAAGGCACATTTTCCCTGAGCTTCTTCAGAAAATTTGAACAAGTTTCGTTATGAACGACTAAAAGATTTTGAAGAAGCAATAGTAATTGAAGCTACGAATTCAACGTATTTTTTAACTTAAAATCTCATTAAAAATTGTTTTAAGCATTTGACCAAAGAATACTAAATAATAGCCAAAAGAAAATAAATTCTTAATTTTCAGTGAAGGGTTGCACACTGAAATTTATCTTTTAATTTGAAGTTCGATTTATTATTATAGGCATAATAAGATATCTCGTGCACTACTCGCACTAGAATCCTTTGATAAACCCATTAACGTTCTAATTTACCGTACTTTTGATTCCTTGGCGTAATTAGGCATTGTTCCACTTAAAAAGTATATTTTTACGCTAAAATACACCTTCTAAGAGTTATAAAATCTATTTATAGGCTAAAACTACGAGCCCCTAACTTCCAAATAATGCTGTGAAAACGGCACATCAATAGCACTTTCCATTTCGGAAATATTGGCGGTGCAAGTTTTAGATGATTCATCCTGTGTAATGTGTAAAGATGAATATAATATCTGTAATAGCGTCGGCATTAGCACTCAGAGGCTAAATCTTCCGAGGCTAATTTCGGTCTCGAACATCGAATCCAAGTCCGCCTCGGTAGCGTGGATGGTAGCATGGCTGCCTCATGTTCAAGAGGTCCCGAGTTTGAATCTCGGTTTTTTCTGGAGTTTTCCCTTATCCTGAAAGACGAGTGTCAGGTAAATCTAAGCTCCATGGACCCCGAACTCATTTGAACATCATTTCACCCATTTCATTCATCGTCCTATATGGCTTAATGTTGGAGGATATAAATTGCACACACACACACACACACACACACACACACACACACACACACACACACACACACACACACACACACACACACACACAACACATCGAATCCAACTCTTCCCTCCAACATCACTTTCATCTTTCGGCTTTATAATCCAAGGGAATCATTTGTATAAAATGATATTTCATTCTTTGTACACGCTATTCCCTGTTATCCATAATTTCATTTTATTTTATCTGTCAGCTTAAAAGTTAATCAGTTTTAATATCTTCATTTTTGTCTTCTATCCTAAAGCATACAATCGCCCACTTCTCAAAAACCACATTTTGTTTACCTTTATGATCATTTCTTCTCTTGTAATTAAGAACCAAAACTTACAACCATACAGTTACTTGGAGTTTCTCGTGTTTTAACGTTCTCTCAGTTTGTTCCTATATCTTGTTAAATTTATAGGATTTATTAAAACTATTCTTCTTTCATATGGGAGATATCATGAAATAAAAATATTTACCTTTCAATGGGTTGTCTTTTCAACGTTTTTTTGGATATACATAAATGCTAAACCATTCCTGGAGTAATGAATTTGATCGTCTGTAAAAGATAATGTATAGAAAATTACGTTCCTTATTTCAGAACACGAGTCTATACTTATCTGCCAATTAAACATGGCATCACCATTAAATAATCCTGATTATCCTGTCATCCTGCAACAGGCTCGAAACACTTTGGAACCAGGTCATCAGGGCTCAATGACTATGATAGATCTGAGCAGCAACATGCTCAAGGTACATATTTTGGGAATAAGGGAATACGTTCTTTACAAAATGGGATTGTGCAGAAAGCTTTTAGGCTGACATACAAGAGATTCAAGGAATTCTACTTACTCATTTCCTCACAGGTAACTATCTGACTCTGTTAGTTTAGGGAGTTGCTTGCATAGAGCTGATTTGGTGCTATTTCTTCCTAAGCAATGCTGAACATTTTGGTGAAGTGGTCCAGAGAATTTTAGATGTGACTTTGTACTTCAGGTTAATATATGAAAGAACTGTCCCTCTTTGGCAGCTTAGCGCTAAAGTTCCAATGATATAAGTGTGAAGTAATTCAGATTAACTCTCTAGAGATCGAGTGAAGAATTTTGTGCTTCTTATTAAAAAGAAAACAAATTATTGAAAGCTGGACTATTGCTAGGGTCAGTACACACAATTATACCTTATGCATTACAATAATTTACAGAAGAATATTTATCAAATCTAGGACTCTATGAAGATTACCCAGCGGGATGCCTCAGGTGGTTTTGTCTGTGGCCCGCATTCGGAAGGGCCGGGTTCGATTCCCGTGGCTGGCCTAGTTAACCCATAGGTTTATGGGGAGTTTTCTCGCGTCGCCAGGCGAATGCTGGGTGGATTAATTACATCCCCGGAATGTCCTCCCCTTCCATTCCACCTCCATTATCATTTCACATCATCTCTCAAGTGGGGACCACTTTCAGGGTAGAAGTGTCGGCGAGAGTCTCGGCCCTGCATGGCAGGATGATGTGCTCCTGGTAACACTTCCTCCTGCGCTAGGACGGTCTCTGGTCTCCGGGCTGGCCTAGTGGGTCGTTTCAGGATCACGGTGTGTGGCATGGCGTTTGAACTGGTCTGCCGGGGAGTTTGCAATTGTTCAATGGTAGTGATCTTGACCTCTGCACTATCGTGACTATTGGATTGGCGGCCTTCTGTCTCCTCTCGCCTTATACTTCCTCCCGGGGATACCCCACTTGGGGCGTACCGAATCCTCTCTGTGAGATTCTGTCCTATCCTATCCTATGAAGATCTTTATCTCAGTGGTACACCACTAAGAATTATAAGTTTTGGAATCATCAGGGTGTGTCACATTTAATGGCATTGAACATTTTACTTTCTCTACCACTTACCTATTGGTAGAGAGAATATTGCACCGGAAGTGCATAATCCAATCAGCTAAGTCGAAAAGAACGCTGTTTTATAGTCCAGTGATAAAATAGTCTTAGCGGTAGTAGTGGTAGTAACAGAAATAGTTGTAGCGGTATTTCTATGTGTTGTTGTTGAACAGTATACTGAGAAAATGAAATGTCAGATGAACACAAAATTTTTCTATTCAGGTTTAATACCTTCCAACGATGCCTGACAAACTTTAGATGAGGTGCTCCCAATCGAAGCTACCCATTACATAGAACTTTGAATTTTCGTTTTTCTCAAAAATGGCTTTAACAGAATTCTATATGTTTAATATATTTTCAAATAATTAAAATGGACATATTGAAATTTTGGCTATAATCTATGAAACCTTTATTCGGTAGTTGGTAAAATTTTGTAAGAGTATAAACGTACTACACAAATACATTAACGTGGATATTTTTTGGAGTAAACTTTTCTGCCAAATGAATATTTTAGATATTGGCTATTTCCAAGATATCCATTATTATTGTTCATATGTGTTCAGTCCTTCATTTTGAAGTGTTGTTGCTATTTAGTTGGTTCATGGAAAGTGTATGGAGCTTCTTCACCAAAATAAGGCGACTATATTTTAATCACCTGACCATAATTCGATTTCTTCTAATCCTCGCAAATCTTCAAGAAAATTAGTAATATAACTATTTATATCAAGTTTCATCTGAATAAAATAAGACAAATAGAAAAACAGGTTGTAGTAAAAATATAATGAGTATCTGTAGGTAACATATCAACTGCGATAAACCAGAAAAGTGGTACCCAGTAAAAGGACGGCACATTCCTATATCCCAGGTTAAATCTCCCTAAGCCGATCAACCTGACTTAAGTTTTGTTTGAGGTTTTGCACATTGCTAGGCAAATGCAAAGTTAAATAATCCGATCTATGAATTCTTCTCTCATCCTTTTCATAACTAAATTTCGTGTCCTTCTTCTTTTTCTCTTCTTCTTCTTCTTCTTCTTCTTCTTCTTCTTCTTCTTCTTCTTCTTCCCCTTCTTCTTCTCCTCCTCCTTATTCTTTTTCACCTCCTCCTTATTCACCTCCAGTAGGGGAGGAGATCCGTCCCCTTGAGCTGCCGTGGTGCGGACGCTGCGGACCCTTAGCACTGGTGGTACCTCTGACGTAGGTACCTCGGGCCGAACATTCGAACACCTCCCTCTGGGAGATGTTCGGATTGGGTTGGTCTCGAGGGGGCAGTGGTTCCCGATACCGATGGGTGATCGGGTACGTTTACACACGGGGTTGAGGGTAGCCATTAATATTCCCGGGTACTAGCCTGCAGAGCTAGTAGAAGGCGTGCTAGATCGCCAGGCGGCCCCACCGAGGTCATGTCGGTAGCGTTCACCTTTTGGTGTTGGCGCGCGTAAGTGGCGTATCCACTTCCATCCCGTCTTGTGTCCTTGGACCAGATGCGGGGGGCTTGTTAGTAACCCATGTCTTGCCCTATGGAAAGCCCCACGGAGGACGCCGGGCACCCTTTGGGACAGCCGGATACTCCCTGGTTGTAACAGGTCCGGGGCTTGGTCCAACGGGTCAAGGACTAACAGGAGTAGAACCTCTGGACTCAACTCAACTCTCCTTATTCACCACCATAACAGGCATTAGACTCATCAAGCGCATTGAAATAAAAGTGATCCGAAGTTTGATAGTTCTTCGAGGCTTCTGATCAGGTTCTGGCTTGTAAACCCTACAAAAGGAGGATAATCCGAAGAAGAAAGAAAAAATAAGAAAATGGGATATGTATACTGGAGTTGCAAACAATCTAGAAAGTTCGAAGTTATTTGTGCTGGCTTGCTACCTCCTGCTCTTCATTACTGCTTTAAAGACATGTCTGACTAATATTTTAAGAACAGGCTACCAATACATTCACGTTTTGAAATTTTCCTAAGTTTCTTTGAGTCTCGAAAACTTTAGGCTCCAGAAATTTATAAATTATTATTTTGGCTTTCTTACTCCAAAAGTTGAACTTTTTGTGTGATTTGAAGTAAAGAAAGTTAGAGCATTTAAAAATGGCGTACGGATGCTATCTAAGCATCCTTCGGATTCAGGAATTCTTAAAATATTTTATAGACTAAAAATAAAAAAGTAGATTTTTTGAAAATTTTAATGAAATATCAGTCATATCCTTAAGTTGTATTAGAATTGAAATCAGGGAGCTTAATGTATTACAAGCCTACTCTTATGGTGACATCCTGCTGAGAAAGGGCTGTTTAACGGACAGTGATAAATTCCTACATTATCGGTTTTTCATTAGGACTATTGCAGGCTCAAAAGACATTTCTCTCCCTTTTCTATCAGGCTGGTGGCTAATATTTAGAGCAATTTATTACATCCCCATTAGCAACTGCAGAAGAGCTTGTTTTTCCTTATATGACGTTCATCAGCAGTGTAACATGAGGAAAGAATTCAAGCAATTAACTGTGCGAGCATTAAAGGATTCAATGTGTGTGTGTAGTCTAGAAATCTCACCCGCCCAAACGCGTCTCTATTAAAGCAAATTGTTCTCCATGGAACGACAGCCGCGTTAGGGTCAGTTCAGTGCCAAACCTTCTGAGGACCGGTGTTGTGCCAATATCATGACCCGAAACGTATCAGTCAACTCGTACTCGGCAATGGCCAAAGGTAATCAAACATTTCATGCATTATTATGTTTATTACACTGATAACGTGTCACGCTTAGCATAGTGATAGAGCACTAGGTAAACTGGAAAGAAATCCTCTAGAAGTAACCGAATATACTTTGTAAAAAATACATTTCCATGCAACTAAGATTTAGAGATTTTGTATTCGTCTAAATAGAACATAGAAATATTTCCTTTTTTCTAAATAGCGTAAATGTGAATATACGTTAGCATTGCAAACTTATACGTTACACATTATTTTAAGGTGAAAAGAACTCAGTTACGAATACTGATATTGAAGAAAAATTATACATAATTATATACGAAATTTAATATAAAATATTTAAATATTTTAATAGTAATATACAACTTCAAACTCTTAACCCACTTTCCAGGAAATTCGTTTTTCTTTTCATGAAAAAATATAACGAAAATGAAATACAATGAAATTGCAATGAAAACACTTTGAAAGCAGGTCAGTGACATGTAACATCAAATTAATGTTACGCTGAATTGTGGAAAATATAGTAAAATACTCAATACTATATTCGTATTTTGTTTACTAGGTATATAGAAAATAAGGGAACCGTTATGTACCACCCTATACAATAATTGGGTGGTTGTTAAGAGATACGTTTTGAGGTTCCCTAAACCTAAGAATAACATTTTTGAAAACTTTCCACATTTGTGTCTGGTTATCAACACCTTAACTCAGAAATGAAAATCATCAAATTTTATATTTAAGTTCAGTATCTTCCAATGTTCCGGCACTAAGATTGTCAAAAATATCATTCCATTTCAAACTACGCTTACATGAACACGTTTTGCAAAAATATATTCTCAAAATAGTCCTCATAATTTTGATTAATTTAATATGCATTCTCTACCAAAGAAATGTACAATTTATCTGAATTTCCTGGAAGTAGTCTAAACCGTACAAAATATACAATCTCTCCCTGCATAGATATTTACATCTCGTTAAAAGAAATAATTTATGTTAAATACATATTTGTGTTTTTTAAATTAAAAAATACTGAGTTATTTCTTGTTGCTGGAATTTTCCAGTTTTTCTCATTTGCCAAGTTATTCGTCATTCGTTTTTGTTTCTTTCGGTCATCCAAAGAGAACGAAATTTCAAAGTCATCACATAGTGACCAACTTTTAAAAGCTCTTGTTCTTTTATATTCCCATAATCCTTTGTAACTATAAGGAAATATTAGTAAAACAGTTTCTACAAATGTCTATCTCAAATAACATGAAGTAGATCGAAGAATATTCTTTCAGCAGCAGTTTGCATAAAAGTGAGTAAAATAATCGCAAGCACATAGGATTATCTTTGTTTCATTTATATACTTCCCTTCATAGTTGGTCATATTGGGGTGTATAAGAAACAACTACTGGTGTCAATGTTTGTTGAACTGTAGATCTCCCTCCTCAACATTGGTTTTAAGTTTTCTTATTAAATACAACCTTACTTCCACATTTATATTTCCAGACTGCCCGTGGGGTAGAGAATCATTCTCAGTAAAGCAAAATACATTGCTCCAGGCGATGATCAAGCTTGGACTCTTCAGAAAGTAAGATATTTTCTGTCTGTAGCAATGGATGCAATACCATCAGGCACACACAAATGGATGACTAGATTTTTAATACTCTAAGGAATTACACACTTATAACAGGCATATTTTTCCAGTATAATCTTTATACTTCACATTTTTTTTATAAAATTTTCTTTTGATTATTATGGAAGTTTTTGACATCTTTCTGAACGCTATTGTGACATTACATTTTGTCGCATGAACGCTATTGTGTTGTTTTGACTACTATCGATTTAAAGTCCACATTATTGTGCAAAGGCTATAATAATTGCATGAAAGTGAAGTTATAACGTCATTTTTATAGGCATACGAAAATTCAAATCCCCGATTTGTCTGCATGTTCAATAAATACGTTCTAAAAGCCAAGAAAAATCATTAGCTGCTTAAAAATCAGCGAATTAAGAGGAATAAAAATTAAAGTATTCTCTGATGACAATAAATTATCAAAATTCTGCAAAAGTATCAACATAAAATAAAAAGTATTGCAAAATATGTCTTTTTAAAGGAAAAAGCTTAGCTTAAGTGCTTTGACTTGTTTCACTTCATAAGTTTAAAAATAAATAGTATTTTTGTTTCTGATCCGTATTTAATAATGAAATATAAAGATATGTACGGAGTACTTGTAGTTATCAGATTTTAAACCTTGTGTAGCCTTTATATCTGTAAGTTATACATCAAAAGAAGACACTTTGATTCAACCCAAAAAGGAGATGACGTCAAAAATGTTCTTTGTTGTCCATTCGACACTCTCATTCATTGACTTGGAAAGAACAAACAGCGTATAAACATTCAAAAAGTAAACACACTATTTAGTAGAGTGTCTATTAAATAACTTAAAATCCATTTCTCAAAACATTTTATTTTGCACACGAAACCTTTACTTTAAATAAAACTCCAGAACGTCTAGGCCAACATTTTCATTTGAGAAACATCAAATGTGTTACAAAATATGAGTCAATGTACAAATTTAGTTAGCATATGAAGATCGGAACTTGTGTACGTTGATTTATACAGACTACAAAGGGTAAAATTACTTGTTCCCATTATAATATCAAGCGAAATTTAGAATATGCTTGCCTCTAGTGATGCCATAGAAAGTATGTGCTGAAAACTTGAGGCAAAGTGAGAGAGCTTTTGAAAACTTTTTAAACTGCATTGAGCGTGGAGTGAAGGAAAAGTTTTCTCCCAGTTTCCCTAAACCCAATAGAGGACAAAAGTTGCCTTGAAGCCTTCACAGAGTTTTGTGTTATACGTTCTTGCGAATAACCTGGCAGTAAATGTTCAGCAGTGGTTTTATGAATATGCTAGGTAATACTTTTCCTTGTGGTTCCCAAGAAAATTTAAATAACAGAGAAACACGCAATAATTGAGATGTTAGCTGCAATCGTAACATAAATCGCATTCAGAATAGTTTATTAATTCTGTATTGACATATGAATAACAACGCTTAATAACGTTATATTAGTGAACCAGAGACATTCATGCAAAGAACAGAATTTGTTCTTTTGGGACAGTGATAAAAATGCTTTGCTAGCTGTTTCTTCTTCATTTTTAGCTAGAAAATAATGAAGAAAATTACAAATGTATGAATGGTGTACAAAAATTGGTATCCTCGATACTTCTTATAGTTCAAACATTATGCATATTCTCCAACTAACTCATATGTTTCCCGTTAGACCACTAGGGGTTCTCATATGCTGTGAGACACGCACCTTTCATGGTGACTTACTATGCTGTAAGTACTTAAGTCCCAGGCTTTATAGTTAAACCACTATGTTATTCAGGTAAATTGATGGAAATAATCATTTCTTGCACACTAGCCGTGTGAAGGCTAAGGTTCGAATGAGTAAAGTCAGACTGAAAAATTAAATTTGATGCAATTCAAATTCAATTCTTCAAATTGAATTTTTCAGTCTGGTTCTATTCATTCAAACCTTAGCCTACACACGGCTAGTGTGGAAGAAATGATTATTTCCGTCGATTTACTTGAATAACATAGTGGTTTAACTATAAAGCCTGGGACTTAAGTACTTACAGCATAGTAAGTCGCCACAAAAGTTGCGTGTCTCATAGCATATGACAACCCCTAGTGGTCTACCGGGAAATATATGAGTTAGTTGGAGGATTTAATGTCATGTCGGCATGTTGGCCATAGTAGCTCAGTGGTTTAGAGCAACCGCACCAAGAGCGGTATATCCGTGGTTCAAATCCCGGCTATGGCGTTGAATTTTTCAGTCTAGCTCTACTCATTCAAACCTTAGCATACACACGCTAGTGTGGAAGAAATGATTATTTACATTATGCATAGTTTTAGGGCTGGTATATATTAGGTGTTTGTTTGAATTTAGACTTTCGGGGCAATGAGTTTCAAAACATGTCATACCTAGTTGGCCAGTTGTTCTCAGTGGGACATGGTCAGAAGGGGGACTGAAATAGCTTTTTGTCCTCATCCCTAGTTTGAGCTACATGGAGAGAGTGAGTCGAAGTAGCATTCTACGTTGTACATTTACAACATAGCGTTACTAATATTATTTATTTGTTTAAACCTCCAGTTTATCTTTAGATTCTTCATATAACGAGAAACATTTGAATGAACTTGAGGTGTATTTGTGTCTAATAACAGTTTGCACACCGCATTTGCTATTTGGCAGTATCAGATGTGACTCTAACCCTTAAACAACCATGGGGATGAAGGGTGAAGTGAAATGGAGGAAGAGAATACTCTGGGGATGAAGGGAACGTGCCAATCGTTGGCAGTGCACTCAGCGAACCACAGTCCGTGACCAATGCATGGCGTACCAATATGTTAAAAACCAGTTTAGTGCACGTTTTCACGTGATGCAAGATCTGCATCGGGGTCTGCAGGCATGAGTTGGCATTTCAATCCCTAATAGGAAAACCAATTCATATAGAGAATAGTCTACAGTAGTACGAACTTACAAAAACATTAGAATTGAAACACCAGACAGCTTATGGTCAGCTTAATTTTTGAGAAAATCGCCCACCCATATCACTATGTTTTATGTTATATTTTCTACACTGGCGATTTCTACACTCTGCTGGCTTGTTTTCCTTCAGGATCATAATGATGCTGCCATCATTATGATCCTGAAGGAAAACAAGCCAGCACAGTGTAGAAATCGCCAGGTTATCCAACACCAAAAAAGGCAAAAGTTGTTCCATCTGCAGGGAAAGTGATGGTGATCAAATCTTTTGACTGTAATGGAATGATTTACCAGCATGCAGTTGCCCCTCACACTACTGTTACAGCAGCATACTACACGTCAGTATTGGCTACACTGAGGAAGCACATTGCAAACAAACGACCAGAGCTTTCCCGGATTGGGTGGCGACTTCATCATGAGAATGCACGGCCTCAAGGAGCAAACCAAGTCATGCAGTTTCTGGCACGATTCAACATTACCTGTGTACCACATCCACCTTATAGCCCCTATCTTGCACCCTGTGACCTTTTTTACTCCCATCACTAAAGATAAATCTTAGGGGTATTCGATTTGAGAATTCTCAAGCATTGCTCAAGAAAAGTGAGGCAATTCTCAAGGATCTGACAAAGAATGGTCTAAAGCACGTGTCCAAGGACTGCAGAGACGCTATAGAAAGTGCATTGAAGTAGGAGGGGACTACTTTGAGAAAGATCACATTGAATTGCAGTGATAAACATCTGTGAAAAAAATCAGTCTCAGTCTGTGTTGATCAGCCCTCGTAGTTTAACATTTGAAAACCATTAATCTGAGTGCCATGTTAAATTTAATAATGTCTATAATCTGAGAAAATTATCATAAATTTATAACAATAATCAATAAGTTAACCAATTTTCTATTTATGGCTGACACACTAAGAAGCACATCGATATTGATACATCGAATCTGTAGTTGAACTCTATATCCATCTCCTAGTCCCAAGCAATTCTGAAGTGAAACATTTCAAAATGTATACGTACTGTAAGTCGTTTTACCTGTGAACGCAGCCAAGCTGAAACAGGTGATAACACTCCTACAATTAATGTCACGTCGTGTTGTGTGAGGGTGACCTGTGTAACTCTGCAGGGCTGTCCGCGGGGATCAACTCCACGACCTCAGAGTTACACTTGTTATATCCAGCCTTTCTAGGTCGTTTACCTAGACGAAGTATTGAAAAAATTTGATACTGAATTTTCAGCAGAAATACGTTTTCAGACTCTTTTAACCTCAAGATATGTACTTATATGTCAAATAAAAATGTGTACCCCGAGTTTCCTCGAAATTGTTAATGAAGTTCACTTCTTTCGAAAGGAATCAGAATGTACTACAGTTAAAATGCAGCTTTATCTGAGAAAACCCATTTTTAAGAACCACATATTTGTGTCATAAGTTATTTCAGAGGTATTCGTTATTAATGGTTCAATTTTCCAAGTCTCATCAACCTTTTGATATCCTTCAATATTTTGTTCCTTGACATTATCTGCAAAGAGCGTTCAATTTCAAGCTCCGTTCTTAATCATGTGATAATCGATATTCCCTGTGTCTTTAACGAAATGTGTAATGCAGCTTTAATTGCAAAGGCTTATTTCGGTTAAAATAAAGTTAGTAGGAAAATAAACTTTTATAAGAATAGTTTTCTCGCCCAGCGAAAGTCATGTAAATGTAGCACTTATTTAATTATTAAAATATTAAATTACGTTAAAGATAGTAGTATACTCCTTTTGAGAATTCATATCCAAAAAAATAGAAATGTGGGATTAAGATTAGCTTCGAGTAGAACATTTTAATAGCTAGCAGTGTTGTGCTTTCAAAATATTTTTATAATATTATACTGCACCTTTGTGTACCTGTCAAAGACTTTTTCACCATCTATGATGCTGACGTGTGTCTCAAAGTAATGCTCTCGTCTTTTATCCATTAGCAGCTTCATAAGTGTAAAGTAGTTTTGGCAGGACTTTCATCTCCTGAAGCTATTTTTTTTTTTTTTTTTTTTTTTTTTTTTTTGCATAACACCAATGCATCTGCAAAGTTTTATTCTCATTATCAACATCAAATATTTAGTACTCAAAGTAGTATTGTTCCTTTTATTCCCGCAAACATTAAAGGCAAACTTGGATATAAGTGGGTGGGATACTTTTTTCTCTATTAGGCATCTCTTTTGCTAGCGAATATCCTATGGGTATATCGCATATGAATTGAACTAGTGTGTTTCATGTAACATGGGCTAGACTTGTAGAAACGGAGAGTGATTAAAAGTGGGCCTAGGGAAATCATTTGGAAGTGTTAATAGGTTCTTTACCTAACACAAGAGAATAATGGATCATCTCAATAAGAAAAGACACTGAATCCTGCAATCCTTCTGGATGTTTCATTGTACAAATAAATAAGAAAACGCCGGTTTTACTTTCTTCACATCAACATAGGTGTAAATGAAAAGATCAGAAGAAACCAAATCTGGATATCAGAGATAAATGTACATTTGTACTCTGTTCTGACACGAATGGAGTGAAGGTAGTATATAAATTAAGTTTCCAATGTAATGAGAACTCCTTAACATAACCAGATAAATTTTACATCTGAAAAAAGTTGGCTATAAGAGAAAGGTGTTTCTAGAAAGATCTGAAAACATAAGAGCATTCCCTTACTTATTTTATATTTATATAATTTTTGCACTTCACAAATCATTTAATTTCTTAATATTTAAATATAATATGCGTTACATTTAAGTGCCACTATATTGTATAGTTATATCCTCCTGCTAGCGTTGGAGTAGTTGCACTGCTATAATTAAATAAGCCTTACTTTTATTTGGAGGCAAAACTGTTAAAATACAGGATCATTATTAGCTACTGGTTAAAGCAATTTTTCAAAAGCAGTCGTTACGTTTTCTATGATTCTTCCTAATTCTGAAATTCAAATCACCTCTATTTTCCAGTGATTAAGCAAAGAATATAATTTAATATATTTTCAACAGAAACATTACTAAAATGTGTGAGAACTCTACTGCAAGAACATTTTATTTTTACTCAGCTTGAAGAAACCAATTAGTCATATTCAGAAGTCCACATTTAAAGGAAACAAAGTATACTAATGTAATACTCAGCTTATTTCGGAATATACTATAACTACTAAAAGTTTTAGTATTTTAAATAATGAATATTACGTGTGATTAAATGTTCGACAGTTAAAGTTGATGTAGAAGTGATATGTCATTGAATTGTTGAGGTACTTAATTAGGTGAAAAGAAAATGGAAGGATAGCAAATGAACTAAGTATTGTGTAGTAATGGGCTGAAAAGAACAATAGGGTAAACGTGCCCCCAGCCATTTTAGTGGAATGTAGTCAAAAGAATACTGTTTCCTTCTCATATTTAAAATGTTCTTTTAGGTTTCTTGGCATGAGGAGCGCTAGAAAAATGGTGCGGAGTTTGCTTCAAGAAGAGAAAGTTTGAATGGGTCGTTCAGCGTCCGCTCTGAGCAGCTCCAGCAGTGGGACGAATGTAAACCAAGAATTTGTGGAGAGTTACACGTGCCTCGGTATCTCTTGTGATTCCTTCACTTCATCCCGTCCTCCTTGGGAACGATAGTCGCCTCTTATATTGCAGTACGCAAGATGTTCCCTTCTACATGTTACATACAAGCTCAAATGCTTGTTTATATGACAAAATCCCTCTCGCTCTGCATGCGCCTTAAGATCCCAGGTTTCAACGACATTTCTCTTTGTTTAGCAACAAGCAACTTCTTGCTTTAGAATTTTACATAGCACAGATACTGTAACAAAAGTTTTTGAAGTCATCAACTTAAATTGAGAAGGTTCTCTGGAGATTACATACATAACGTTTTGTTTCAGGAGAAAATAACCATCACGCCGCCGCCACCATGTCGGAGAAGATGTATTACTGGGGGCAGGAGAAAGAACCTGACGAAACTTTCATCGAGTTCTCAGCAAAGCCGGTGCGCCCACCTCTTACTGCAGCAGCTGTACCGCCCTCGGCGCCGGCGACGAACTCCGTCGTGAGCACCATTCCAGGAGGCTCCGTTCCACCACCAGCGACTCCTGCGGGAGAAGAAGAGGATGAGGAAAGAGGTGGATGGGGCAACAAGTTGGATTTCCTGTTTTCGTGCATCAGCGTGTCTGTCGGATTGGGCAACGTGTGGCGATTCCCATACCTCTGCTACAAGAACGGCGGGGGTAAGTTGTGCCGTTTTACCTATGTGAGAGTAAATGTGATTCACTGGTAGCTTCAAATGTTTTCTTTCTTTTTTTTATTACTTTCTGTATCTTACGACATAGAGAAGAAATTCATTCAGCCTAAAAATTCGATATCGCTATTTCATTACAGATATGTTTTGAAGCCTCCTGAATAAAAATACAACAGCTAATTTCTAAGAGACAAGGTAGCGTGTGCGCGCCGTCAGCCCGTCTCCGTGAGTCTGTGTGTTAACATAACTCAGAATGGAATGTACGTTAAATAGCAAACTTGTTATTTAAGTTCAGACCTTCCATAACTGCGACTTGAAGATTTTCAAGAAAATCTCCCAATCCAAACTATCCTTTACATTGAAGTTGTTCCTTTTTAATTTTCTCTAAATGGCTCTAATAGTTTTAAATAAAATATCATAAGTTTAAGCTATTTTCATGACAAATAAATATATATCTTAAACTTAAACTTTATGATAATAAACTGTAAGGACTTCACTTTGAACGATTTATGCAAAATTTGTAAACTGCAAGAGAGACAAAATATTTATGCACAAAAACATAGATTTCGTTAAAGCAAAATAACATCTCCGTAGCTGTGACATATTAGAAATGTTCTTTGTTGTTGCTTTGCATTTTCAAATATGTATACACTTTTGGAGTGGTGAGAGGCCATTCTTTTTTTTGTATGAAAAACTTCGTATGAAGTTTCAATGCAATTATGAATTGCTCTTTTTATCTCGGTTAAAAGAAATAGGCAGAAGCATATGTTTCTGTTACAACATCAAACCATAAGAGAACATGTGAACCATAGGAGAAGAGAAAAAAATGTATACAATTTACATCAATGCCTTCAAAATATTGCTATAATTTTTTCCAGGGTGAATGCCGCGTTATATACATATAAAGCATGTTATGGGACCATTTTTCCATACAATTACACTAATTACCAATTTTTTAAAAAATGTGCAGAAATGAAAGAAGGTGAATTTTAATGCACTTGATTTTCTGAATTTGAAATTGAAATCAGATTTTCTTTAGCACCCTCGGATCTTTTGCAACTTCTATGATGATAAATTGTATATTCAAATTAGCTCAGATAGCTCTAAGAATGTATATTTTAATTAAAAAAGCATGAAAATATCTCAAGTTCTGTTAGTGTAGTCATTTATTTTATCAGAAAATATAATTACAATAAAATGGCTAGTCAAATTTAGGTAGTTGAAATGAATGATCGCATTAAACATTTTCTTTCACGTGTAGACCAAGCCTCTCTTATAGGAACCAACAGTACTTACTCATCATTGACGCATCGCATCTCCCTGTATAACGTTCTTCCATGTGCAAAATGTCTTGGTGAAAACATTCACCTTGTTCATCACTTACTCATTCTAAATTCTCCGGGAAGAGAATTTTAAGAGACATCCTACACTCCAATTTCTGGAATGTTTGAAGAAGATTCTGTACCAGTTGTTTATACTTTGCTTCTTTTTGTCACCAAAAAAAAAAAAAAACATGAAAAGCACCTGTAAATGCTCTCCATGCTGCTAGTTCCTGCATTTAATTTTGTAGTACACTTATTGTTGTCACTGATCACTTTTCTGATTTCAGGACCAATGAGTACTCCTTTTAATTTGGCATCACTCAACCAGGGAAAAGATTTCTGAGATATTTGAAACCCTCGTCGTTTTTGTCCATGGCCTTCATAAAGGTTTTCATCAGCCCTAATTTAATGTGTGGATGTGTGGATCAACCAATGGCTTATATTTTGCCCTGGAGTGAATTTTTCTCTTCCTGCACAATATCATTAAAAGACCAATCACTTTAAGGTCCCCACAAATGTGCCAGCAATGAGCGTTGTATTTTATGGGTTGAAGAATATGGCATAGAGTTTCGCAAGTTTGCTTTATTACCACAGCATATGCTACAGCTACAGAGGGCAGATCATTTCCATTGTGTAATAACACAGTTTTTAAACTTGTTTTAAATTTGTCAATAAGTAAGCTACATTCATCAGCGCTTTGTAGTTGTGAAATACTGAAAGAAATAATTATTTCTGTTTCTGAAAACTGTCACCTTAGTATCTTTATCTAACAAGTTGAAGACGAGATCTGAGAAGTTCAGCTAACTGCTTAGGTAAATATAAATCACGTACCAGACCGCTGAGTTGCACCTGTGTAATTAAATGTGGATTTTCCTCTTCTTCTTCTTCTTCTTCTTCTTCTTCTTCTTCTTCTTCTTCTTCTTCTTCTTCTTCTTCTTCTTCTTCTTCTTCTTCTTCTTCTTCTTCTTCTTCTTCTTCTTCTTCTTCTTCTTCTTCTGAAATACAAATAGCATCCGTGGATGTCGATAGTTGTCTTGTGTGCTCAGATGAGAATGTATTGTATTCAGAAAGAAAATCCCGTTACATTTGTTAGGAGAAAGTAACACTCCTCTGTTTGACTAGTTAGTTTACGCCGTATCATGGGTAAACCAAAAGGCAAATGCATTTCACTACTCTTTAACCACTGAGTTAGTCTCATATCACACATCTTACAAGTCACCCGAGGTGACCCACTGCGATCCTTGTCACTTAATGACTACCCAAAATAATGTCCATATGTGATATTTAGAGTATTATAAATCTGTCACCATTGAGATGTTGGAGTAAATTCACCACATATGTTGGAGAACTTTGCATCCACATCTTAGTTTCTTCATATTCCTCACTCTGTGACTCGCATCAGAATACTGTGACTTTCTTTTGCATACCAAGCAATGGAACCTTTCCTTTATCTAAAATAAACAAACAAGTGCTAAGAGGGTCAAAAGAGACTAATGACTAAGCTGCGGATATCGCAAGCAGTTTGCTTCGAGTTGTCTACACACAAAGCATTAGTTCGGTCACACGTAATATATACAGTCGTGGATATGAATCACGTGCAAGGAAGGAGGCCCGATCAGCTGACCGCTAAAAGCCTATAGTTGGGTGAATAAACATATATAGCATGGCAGTGCTATCGATTAATGAACATATGCTGCCTCATGTTTACCTATTTCCTATTACCCTGTGCAATATATACGGTGCAAACAATGGATACTACACGTACGTATTGTATTCCAAATTTATTTCATCTTTACAATACTTAGAATACAATTTTATATAATATGAATACGATTATGGTTTTAATATACAATGCATTTATACAGTTTAATATGCATGCAATACATTTTCTACAGTACCTATAGCTTGTATCTTTAGTAATACAATCCTCCATAAGATGTATATTTTTATTGTTAACTGCTCCTGTGCATGCACCTATTACAGCGAATCACTATGCGCATCTTGAAGTTACTGATGGCAAATCTTTTGCGATTTGCAGTAAGACACTCCTTATGTTGTGAAAAGATAACTGTGTTCTAGAAGTGACAGATGCAAAGCGAATATTTGACTCAATTCCACCATTGAAAACAGCAGTTCAAAGTGCAGTGTATAAGCGCACAGGGAATGTGGACAGGGGTGGAACCTCTGACGGCACTGCCTATAGTCCAGTTGTAGAGCAACCTAATATCAGTTTGTTATGGCGTTACAGCTTAAGAAATCTTCGGCCTGCTAATGACTAAAGGTCGGAGAGATGTGCGCTTGCATGCGACACATACTTGCACAGTTAGTTGCCTGCATAGTTAGCTGGACAGAGAATATGAATGATGTCAGATGTTCGGCACGACCATCAAACGTGTAAACGTCGAAAACAACGTCACGCAGTGCTCTGAGGACTAATGAAGCATTTGCCTTTCAAGTTTATGCAGACGCAAGGTCAAAGCATAGTATAACCGACTGTTTTGTTTCCTCTCGTAGTGAGGTGGTTGTCATGCTCAGGCTGTACCAATTTGCAGTTGTTTACATGCGTGGCCGATAACAGTACAGTTCATATGCAGTATACCTATGAGAAACCGCACACGCCTTTGGCCTTTACTGATGACTACCTGGAAATGATGTATAATGCATCGAAATCTATGAAAGCTGAGCAGACAATAGTTATATAACACCAGCCAATAATTACAAAATGGTACGTGATAGGAAAAATCTGAACTTATTTTCATGTACAGCAAATCAGATATTAAACATTTCGCTGGTGTGCACAATTTTGCTTGTTTATTAGTGTTATTAGCGAAAGCTAACTTACAATATCCAGAGAGTTTTTCTTTTCGTATCATGCAAGGAATTATTATCGTGTTACTTATTATGAGATTCTTTCTAGTCAGAAGCTTACCGTCAGTAACGTATGGAAATATAAGAACTATGTTTTATTACCAATACTACATTATACACATTATATAAAACGGTAATGGTTAGAAAACTCACACGAGTCAGATTAACGGTTTTTGTCGGTTCAGTCGTTAAACTGCAAAATAAAAGCGTTCATGTATGAATAGCTGAAGTAGCTATTTGACCTTTACCCCGTTTGACCTGTGTGCATTTACACAGCTGTGTAACTATTGATCGTAACATTTACATTTTATTGGTAGGGTGTCCGCCGCACCACTCTCTCTCTCTCTCTCTATCTCTCTCTCTCTCTCTCTCTCTCTCTCTCTCTCTCTCTACTGACTTCCCTTACACTCAGATCGCCAAAATTTTTGCAATAAAATCTTCAAACTATGCATTTAAAGGTGCTCTTAAAACTTCCAAAAATTTCAAAAGCAATCACATTGATGTATAATCCTCAGATATTTTAACCACCTCTTTAAAACGCTCTGTTGGTCAAATTAACTGACAGAAAATTCTCATTTGAATATATAGGAAGAGCAAATAACATTAGAGTTTAACCGTTAGGCGTTTGTTTCCGAGGTTATTTAATTTGTTTTGCCCGTTTTCGAAAATTGCGTAATTTTTTAACTTTGTGCGAGTATTAAAACATTATTTTTAGGCTTTTATTAAGGAAAAGCTTTTTATATAAAACGGACATTAATTAGGACATTCTGACAGAGACTGGCTGGCGTTTCTTTCCTCAATGATTATAACTACTTTAAATTTGTTGTCAAATGCATATAACATAATATTGAGAGCATTATTAAATAAAAAAATTCGCAATACAAATTACAAACAATAAAAGGTTAAATAAATATTAAATGGAATTCAGTACGTTCTTTCTGTGCATTAAATTTGAAAATCACCCCTCCATTAACTTCCATGCTAAATAATTAATAAATGTAAGTTATCAAATGGAGTAGTTGCATTAATTTATATTTCAAATTTGGAAAATTTCAACAGTAAGGCTACATTCAACTAGCTGAAAATTAAATTGGCTTAAAATGAGACTATTATGTTTAACAGCTCTGTTATTTTGTAAATGTATGTTGATAGTGTGTGCTTTAAACTGAAATATTACAGGTTAAATGAAAAAATAATAGAAGTTAAATTTCAAAGTATCACGATTGCTCAAATAAGTCTGGGTTAACATGACATTTGTCTGCCCAAAATAAGGGAAACTCCGGAGAAAAGCTTATCCAGGCACACATGCCAGTTAAAATTTGAGCACATGTCCTCCGCATTATGAAGCAAGAAACATCCCCCATCACGGAGGTAGGGTGAACTTCTCTTGTTAGAAGATAACGATGTCCGTATGTTAGGAACAATAAGTTGAACCTGACAATGACATATGCGTAACGAGTATCTCAGTTGTCAGGGACCTCGTTAGCAGAAGGGTGACAAACTACTAACCCACATTTTTAATTTTCCTCCTTTGTGCTGTAATAATCGCTTAGACCACAAGATGCAAATACATTGTCCGATTTTTGAAATAATGTAAAGGACAGATGTCAACTAAGTGACGAGTATATTTCTACATAGGGTTGAAGCATTCGGTATTTCGAAATATGTTGCTGTAACACTTGCAAAAACAAGGCGTTATTTACAATAGTCTCTTTATGTATATTCATTTTCTAAAAGTTTAGCTGCTGTAGATTATCCAGTACGGATAACACAATACAACTTCCTGATATGTAAAATATGAAATAATGGTCATTAGACATCGTTGAATTTCTTAATAAAAATAGTTAATGGTTTAAGAAATCTAACATGGTGGAGGATTCGTAACTATTTATTTTATTTATCTTTTCTATTTTATTTCTATATTCAGTGCAGTTTATACTCACGCTAAGCTATGGAACAAGTTAAGAGTAGTAGAGTAACTGTATAGAATAAGGAATAGAGAATCTGATTTATATAAAACTGTCTGCAGTTTTGCTATATCAGTATTAGATTGGATTTTTCGGGGGGGGGGGGGGGGGATTCGGCTCCTGGACCAGAATGGTCTTTTGTACCTATGCCCCAAGTGGTACACTCCGGGGAGGGAGGATGAAATGAGAGGAGACAGAGGGCAGCTGACAACAAGGAGTCACTGCAGTACAGAGAGCGAGGTCCTTACACATTGCCACTTAGAAACTTCCCGACGGTGGGTTTAGGATAATTGTCATCCCACTTACCGTGGCCCCGAAACAGTACGAGGCCGCTTCAGAGACCGAGGGCCGCCTCCCCAGAGCAGGATACTCCAAGCAGCTTGGCACAACCGGCATCCCGCCTGCCTCCCTTCTGAATCGGCCCACTAGGCCGGCTCGGAGCCCAAGTCCGTCCCGCCGAAGGGGAAAGAGCTGTTAGAATGTATCGTCCCGCCATGCACCGCCGAGAATCCTGCCGACACTTTTACCCTGAAAGAGATCACCAGATGAGAGATACCGTCGTGACTCCCGCCAACACTTCTACCCTGATAGAGAACACCAGATGAGAGATAATGTAAAATGACAATAGAGGTGACATTGAGGGATAGGAAATTCTACCTAGTGACCCGGGAAAACTCCCGGGAATCAAACCCGGGCCACCACCGGCCATAGGAATCGAACCCGGGTCTACCGAATGCTGGCCACATACGAAAGAGCCTGAGCCATCCCGCTTGGTAATATGACAGGAGGTTCGATTGGAGATTGTTGACATACGTTTTCTCATGCGAAAACTTATATGTGCTAAAGAATGTGCCATTTCTGTCTTCTACTATAGAGATTACGGAATAATTTTCATGATAATGAAGTACATGGTAATGGCAATAGTTTTATTATATGTACCCTATTTTTGTTTATTGTATTTATTTATATATTTTTTAATTTACGTCCTCGATTTTTTTTCCTTTTTCTTTATTTTTTATTATTCTTTCTTTTTTTGTAATTTACATCCTCCAACGTTAAGTGATATTGGACGGTGAATGAATTGGGTGAAATGATGCCCAAATGAGTCCATTGTCCATGTAGCTTATAGTTACCCGACATTCGTCTTGAAGGATAAGGGAAAACCCCGGAAGAACCTTATCCAGTTAACTGAGCCTGACCGAGATTCGAACTCGGGACCTCTTGAACGTGAGGAAGACACGCTACCATCTACGCTATCGAGGCGGGCACACGTCCTCCAATGTTACGTCATATCGGACGACGAGTGAAATAAGTGAAATGAGCCTATAGAGCTTAGAATTATCAGACACTTATCTTTCAGTATTAGAGACATTCCCGAAGAAAACAACTTATCCTTACAATTCACCCTGAACGTCATTCGAACTCGGGACCTCTTGAACGTGAGGCAGAAATGCTACCTTTTACGCTACCGGGGCGGACTAGAAAGTGAATGATAAAACCTATGGAGAGAGAGAAATTAAATGGAGTAAATGAGAGAGAGAGAGAGAGAGAGAGAGAGAGAGAGAGAGAGAGAGAGAGAGAGAGAGAGAGAGAGAGAGAGAGAGAGAGAGAGAGAGAGAGAGAGAGAGAGAGAGAGAGAGAGAGAGTTTAGAGAAACTTTACGGAAGAAAAATGCACTTAATTCAAATCTGATCCTGTTTATCCAGTTTTTGATTTCGCTGCTACTTACCAGTAGTAAGTAGAGAAAGTACTGCGCTTCACCCAGAAATTCGATAGGTATCAACAAAATGTTACGTGAACATGGCGCATTGAAATTCTATTCTCTCCAGTAAGTAGAGGAAATATTGCATTCCACGCAAAAATTAGATGCCAAGATATCACCTCAAATACATGTTTAGGAGCTTCTCAAATTAAAACAAAAGCATTTTTAGGGAGAGTATGATTCTGCAGATGTGTGTGAATAGTATAAGTCAATAGAATATTAAGTTTACCATTAAACTTGGTACTAACTTTCAGCGGGGATGTAAGATGAATATTTTCAAAAACATTTCCCACACAACACTATCCATTAATTGGAACAGCTACTTCCATTTTATAAATTCAGGCTTTAAGGATGTTATAAGATATCATATATTTAATAATGTGTAGTCAGAAAATGTATAATTACTTCGAATATTCTGATACAGCCTGTGAAGTACTCTTTATTGTGAATTACCCTTTGTAGTTTGTAAGCTGCAAGAGCTAGAAAAACTTCTCTTCCCCACACACAAAATGTATGTAGATTTCATCGTATCTTACAGTTAATGTCAATAACTTAATTTTATTTCCGACATTTTTTCAACTGCAAAATTGCAGTAGGTCATGCAACAGTTCAGAATTTCAAATCCACCACATAATGAACCGCGGGTAACAGAAGTGCCTGCCTTTAAGCCTACTGTGCTCTCTCTCTTATGATGTGGCAGATGTGGAAAACCATTTCTGCAGATGTGCATGTCCATTAGCAATAGCAGAAACAATTAATTGAGAATTATTAGAGAAATTCATGTATATGTAACACATCAGATCTTAATTACATCCATTTGTGTAGCTGAAATTTCGGATCAACATTCCAATTGCCTAACCAAGTATTTCCTTAAAATTGCGGGAAAAGCAGGAAGAAGTTTATCGTTGGTCAGGATAACAACATGCGATCTTCAGCTTCAAGTCTAAGAGGCTAAAATCTAGGTCATCTGCTTATTTAAATCCAGCACCTGGGATCGTTTTGGGATGCAAAGTGTCTGTACCCATTGGATTGGATATGGAGGGATTTCCACGGAAGCTATAGACATGTATAGTCCCGCTTTATCTTTGTTAATAGAAACCTCTCAGATAACGTACTGATTATTCTTGTAAGAGTGAGAGGGGAAATTCCGCGCTTCCCGAATATCTTCTAAGCACCACTGAACGTAGCACTTCAAACAATGAAATTCGCAGAATTCACAAATGACAGCTAGATGTTCACTCCACGTGGAGTAATCAGTGCATTATCTGAGAGATATCTATTACCAAAGATAAATCCATGGTAACCGTTTGAGCAGCGCGACTTATAAATCCCTTCTATAAAATGAGTTTGCCCTATGGACGTGCCGGAAACACGGTTAGTTGCGCGAACCGCCGTGAGGGTTTTCAAACGTGAGCTCGAAATTCTCAGCGCCGCCAGCGTTAGCCGGAATCCGTTAGCCGCACAGGGTTCGATCCCACCCTCCCGCTGCATGATAGAAGACTACAATGCCAAACCTAGGGTGACGGCACCACCGACGGTGTGCAAAGTTCTTACGTAGCAGCGGAACTTTCGCTCATCTCCGACACTCCCGACCCCGAGAAGCCCGATTTTAAATGGAAATGAAATGGAATACAAGGACGGGAAATCGCAGAAACGTAACTCTTTTACTTATTACCATTTATCAGTATTTTTTGAAATGTTAAATAACCTTTATTTTAATTCTCGTGATTTAAACCGATGCCAATTGCCTCCAGTCTCTTTATACCAAATGCACAAGTTTAGAACTATAAATATTTATCTCAGGATATGTTTGAGTGGGTATGAGATTAAATAACACCAGTTAAGCTGACTGCTGCATTTACCAATGGAAGCTAATAAAATGATTTGCGATTTTTGAGGTTGATGAATTAAATGTTTATCGTATCACTCGAAATTCTAACTATTGAGATATATCTACTGAACTCAGACATTACGGTTTGAAAATAACTGCTACCGTAATTATAATGCCAAATTGAAGGTGCCTTCACTAAATGAATCTAACCCAGGGGTACTCACCCTAGAGCATGTGCTCGCTTCCCCTGCACATGTTCTTTTTTCCACCACCAATGACCAAGGAAACGAAAGGTAAGCCTACTAGTCAAATGCGGATAAATGTGTACACCTTTCATTTTCTGCATGTAAGAATGATACCGTAGTGCCATCACTGGAACTCAGTAACCACTCATAAGTAGGTCAGTTTGTCGCAGCGGTTAGAAGAAATGATTTCCACTTCTCTCTTCTGGCTTGAGTTGAGCACAGTTGATCTACCCGGTGTGCGGCCTTTAGGGGAAGGTCATGCAGTATCGGCCGGGTTAAATTGTTTGACTACACTCTGTGACTGTGGTGGTTATTCGGAATCTTACTATATTATTCTCTTATCGCAAGACATATTCTATAGATCGTATAATGTAATGATTTTTATTTTTTCTTTATAGTACTTTATTACATCGAAAGTAGAAAAGCTAAAACTATAAGGCTGGCAGAAAATGTGTTACAGTATCAGCCACTGTCTTTTCTGTCACGGTATATATCGTCAGTGATCACATTGCACTACCACATATAGAACAATAGTAGAATAAAAACGCATGGGAACTTATTGTCACTATTTCTGCTCAGTTCACAAATGTTTATCTCACTGCTTTACAGAGATCGCAAATATAGCGCTGTCATAGGTCTCAGAATATCTTCCGTGCACTAACCACCATCAAGTACTCAGAGCAGACATAGAACTGAAGAGAGGAAGAAGATATCCGACCATAGCGCACATGGATGCGCTATGCTTGCTACTGCCTACGGAAACTTCTGCAAAATGGAGGCGAAAAGGGAAATAACAATAGTGGCCGGTACTCCATGCCGGCCGATGCTGCACGATTCTCCCCTAAGCTCGGCGGCAGCCGGCCACAGTAAACAAAACACTTGTAACGTACGAAAGACACAAAGAGAGAGAGAGAGAGAGAGAGAGAGAGAGAGAGAGAGAGAGAGAGAGAGAGAGAGAGAGAGAGAGAGAGAGAGAGAGAGAAGAGAGAGAGAGGAGAGAGAGAGAGAGAGAGAGAGAGAGAGAAGAGAGAGAGAGAGAGAGAGAGAGAGGAGCGGAAACTCTATAGAGCGGGAGAGTTCTATATTTTATAAATACACATTCCTTTATTAACTTAAAGTGCCATTTACATATCACTTATCTCTACCAAATAACGTTGCCGAAACTTAAATCTGCTCATTCATATCTAAAACGTAGTTACTATGCGACTGCCTAAAATTTAAAAATCTTATTCCCCTTTTTAATTTTCAATTTTCTCTGCGTGGCTAGGTAGCAGTCTGGCTCTTGAACACGATTGAATTCCACGAACTACTTAAGATAATTGGATACTTGTTGACTGGATGTCAATCATAACTCTAATTGCCTATCTGAACTGGCCTGAAAGTTTGCTAATAATCTCTTATTCTCATTACACGTTATACCTAGCTAATATCTCCAACCCCGGCTTTCTACATTATAAAACATACGAAAATTATTTTTGTAAGTAGATATATAACCTATCTCACCATAATTTCTTTACAAAATTATGACTCTTACCCGTCACAATAATTATTCCAATATCATTTGCCAAAGGATATATGATTTCAGGCCTAACACATATCTACCTACTGAAAATTACTGTAACCTCAGAGTGTTTTATGCTATTTTGTATGTACCTCTAACAAATATTTATCCATGATAGTGATAAACTATGTGCATAATGGAAATACGAGCATATGAAGAGCTTATAGAATCAATATTTTTTTTAATTGATCGTTCACATTTTTGCATTCACTTACTGAGTAATGCCGTCAAGAGCGACTTGTTAATGTACTAGATAAATTGAGACTGATCAAATGAAGTGAAATGTATAGTGTTTAACGCCCGCTTTTACTACATGCGGGATTGCTGGCGGTGACAATAATGATACATGAAATGAAGAGGGAGCACGGTGAATGAGATGGCGGGGAAAACCGAATATCCCGGAGAAAACCCGCCCCAGTGCTATGTTGTCCACCACAAATCTCACTTTGCGGTCGCCTGGGATCGAAACCAGCCTTGTTGAGAGTCGAGCGGTCTAACAACTCAGCCACGGCGCGATGTCAAATGAAGTGAGAATTTGCAACAGATAAAAACATCTGAAGCAAGACTGGAAAGTAATGTTCATCTGATAAAGAAACATTAATACGTCGAATTCTAAAGATGACATTGTTATTTGTCACTCACAGTAGAGACATACACAAGTATTTTAGAGAGCTCATCAGATCTGTCTAAGGCGCACAAACCGGCGCTAATGCTATGTGGGAGACGCCACATATTACTCAAGGGCACACAAATGAAGAGTGTCATCTTGGATAGGCAGATGAAGCCAAGCTCACTAAGGTTAAGGCCGTTCATGTAGAGGAAACAAAACTGAGCTTTCTGATAGGAATACGGAATGAATGTGCACATTGTCGGCTCCATATTAGAACGTTTTATGTATTCTGGTGTTACATTTCCTAAAGGCTATTAAATGTTACGTTTTTCCGGCGTTAGAGGGTGTTGGAGAAGAAGAGGGAGAAAGGATTGTCTTCTCGGTAATGTTGCCTGTCTAACCTGAGTCAGTCTTGGTACCATCTCAAAAGTGACGTTTGTTTATACTTGCGTATCTGGTATAACTCGATCACCTGATCGTTCATTATAAAGTATACTCCATTTCATAATTAGTTTGACTTCATAACTAAGGTGTTGAAATAAGAAAAGCGCATCGAACACCTACATATCTCGTGTTCATTTCATTTGGGGAAGATCTTGTAATAATTATCACGCAATGGACTATTATATTCTCCGTATACTTCGACAGCAGGGGTTGGTATTCATTGTTTTAAATCTAGCTTTATGTTCCTAGATATTGATCCGAATTTACACAAGTTACACTATTCTATATAGCTGAAATATTAAATCGCATATTGTAATGCAATATTAAAATGCAAAAATACAATAACAGGTATTCATGTCGAAGTGCTGAAGTGACATTTATTGTAGTTTGTTTCTGTTGTTATTGTGTTCAAAATGGTTGCATATAAAATCAGTTTAGCAATGGTAGTCTGTATTCTCAATGCAGTATATGAAAAAAAAAATTGAGAATAACTTGCACGTGTGGAATTAGACAGTGGCCCTCTAGTGTCCAAGGCGACCACCGGCCGTAACGTGGGTGTTTCGGATTAGTTTCGATCCCTGTCTACCATGCACTCTGACTTAAAGATTTCTATGACTGTCCCCTTGTCACTTCGGAAAATGCTGAGATGTTCATCATTTCACAACCCTATCATCCGCTTCTCACACATTCCAGGGTTGTAGGACCAGGTTGTTGGACAGGTTGTTATACTTTTCCAAGGCGACGACTGGAAAGGGAAGGCAGGATCCCATTACCCCATGTAACCCATATGTCTATTGTGATTGTATGTGAATCGTATTTCGATCCATGATATAAATTACTTTTAGCATTTACAGTGAAGAAAGTTGCTTAGTGAAATTACATACTATTTGTATCTGAAACAAAATATCCCATACACATATGTGCAAATCCAAAGAAGGAAAACAGTGTGTTAATCATATAGCAGACGTAGACCGATAAACTATTTTATCTGAAAGGAGATGTCTATGAACTTTGATGAGATAAGATTTAGTACAGATATGCAGTTTATTTACCTGGTTTAGAATTAGTACAAACTCTCTCAGATGACAAATTAAACGTTAAGTATATGTTTTAATGAACTTTGCATTTTCACTATGTATTAAGCCTTATGAGAGGAAAAATTAAACCTAATTGTGTAGTATGATGAGGACTTCCCACAAAAAAGTTAATTTTGGATACACGTATACATAGATATATAACTTAAAGTACATAGTATTTAATGTAAATATGAATTAAGAGAAAATATTTGGAATTTAAAAATTATATAAGCTCCAATAAATGGTAGGTACATTAAAAGAACGTTGCTTTAAAAAAGTAAGGCAAGAGGCGATCCTTAAATGTTATAAAATGTTGGCCGAGCGGTATGTTAGTTTAAGGCTTAAAAACCTGTATATTAACAATTAGTTTGGAAAAAAATTGAAAAAGCAGAAACGAGTTTCGTTAAAACCATTAGCAGGTTTTTGGCTGCAAGATCACAAAAGAAACCAGGAAAATCTAGAACAATTAGGTGCTGAAGGAATTCTGCAGAAGATGATCAATATAGGAATAAATGAAATGAGCATATGAAGAATGAAGAAGGCCGTATCCGTAAAGATCTTTATGAATACAGTCCCAAGGGAGAAGTAATATAGGATGACAGAGGTGGAACTATCAGTTGTGAATTGCTTGGTTTCGGAACAGACAGTATTTGTCTAATCCGAATTATATATGATGATGATTATGATGATGTTTGCATTTAAATGTTAATTCGTAGTGTAGTTGTTTATGTAAATATCGTTGTGGAACTCAAACATCAAAGTAGTATTTCTGCGACAACAGCTTTTAGTTTTGAATAGTGCCGTTCACTTACACACTCACACATACTAGGACACACACAGCGCATGTGTACGACCTTTGTATACAACAGTTAGAGCGGAGGTTTCCTTGTAACTTTATTTATATCATACAAAGCCGTAATCAACGATGAAGGGAAAATCAGAGCTTCTATCGTGAAATAAAAACGTTAATTGAATGAATATGTTACACCGTAACAGAAATCCATGCAATCAGATATCTTCAGCACGAATAAGCAACACGAATGTAGTTTTTATTTACTTGACAATTTAGGTTAATAAATGTACAAGTATATACTTTAGATAATCCAACAGAAATATAATCAATATGTGATTTTTAACAGAATTTAAATCAACGAAGCATACTTACAAAATTATCTCAGAGCAGCTTTCCAGTGTAAAATTGAAATTGTTTTCATTTCATTTAGTTGTACCTTTTCGATGAAACCACCCTTTAGATGATATACAAATGTATAATTAATAAACGTACGTTGTTAGTATTCCTTGAGAATGGTCAAACAACAATTGAAGGGAAAATTGGTGAAAGAGCACTTAAGCATTATCTACTAATTAGATAACTATTAAAATAGCTAAATAATTGTTGAACTGGAGCTCCCCATTTTACCATGACGAGTTCATATCTTAGACTCCCCAAATTCTGAGCTTAATTCTAGGACTTAAGGTTTTTACGTGGTGATGGAGCGTAACTTGAGGTTTATGGCTATTTTTCCTTAAAACTATAACTCTCAGATTTACAGTATGCGTCAAAATATTCAGTACTGGAAATTATGTTACTCTTATTGTCATCAGCTTACGTATCGAGATGTTAGTGTAAATGTTCAACATATACTCCATTGCGCTGTAGGCAGTATTCATAACGATCACGCAGATTTCTCGACATATTCCGGAATGCAGGTTGCTGCAGAGTCCCCGAAGAACGAAACGATCTACTGACGTAATGCAGACACAGTTTGGGGTGGACCTGGACAATTCAGCACTTTCTCATTTAACATTTCCCACGCGTAAGTATCAGGTGGTGTGAGATCGGGGGAATGTGGTGGGTAGGGGAACACAGCCCCGCGGGAAATTACTCGTACTGGAAAGGTTTGTTGCAGCATAACCTTAGACTGTCAAGCGGTGTGGCAGGTCGTCCCGTCTTTTTGGAACCACTGTCTTCATCTGCATTCGTTCCTGGCACGACAAAATTTCTTGTATCCTGAATGAATGGCCCGACCACCATGTCGCTATAGCGTTCCTGGTTAACAGTAAGAAGTGCACCATCATCATTCTCTATGAAATACGGACCTAGCACAACGTTTCCTGACACTGCGCGCCAAATCGTCACGCGAACACTGCGTAGCGGTTTCTGGACTAAAGTGTCTGGCCTCTCGAAAACAAGAAAGCGAGTTGTTTAGCGATTGTTAAAACCGTCCAAGTAAATGTGACTTTCGTCGGAGAACCACACGTTGAACAAGAAATCTGGATCCTCGTACACTATGGCCAAAAATCGTGCAAATATTCTACCCTGACATGCCTATCGTGCTCCATCAGCCGTTGACCAGCCTGTATTCTGTACGGAAAGTCACCTATGTCTTTATACAATCTTCGGAGTGAAGTATTGCTGATTTTTAATTTCAGGGATGTTCGCCGAAGACTTCGATTTGGAGACTGCAACACCTGATTGAGGACATGTCCATGAATTTCATTTGTGAACACAGTTACTGGCCTACCAGACCTTCCTTTGCGTTGACACAATAGACTACCCATACGACGAAACATTTGAGTAACAGGTAGCAAGCATAACTGTGTTGCTAGGTACTGCTTTACTGAAGTGTTCACGTTATTGTTCCGCCACTAACTTGAAACTCGGGCCGCCTTATATATTTACGTCCTCCAGCGTTAAGTAATATCGGACGATGAATGGAATGGGTGAAATGATGCTTAAATGAGCCCAGGGTCCATAGAGCTTAGTTACCCGACATTCGTCTTTCAGGATAAGGGAAAACCCCGGAAAATACCTTATCCAGGTAACTCACCCTGACCGAGGTTCGAACTTGGGACCTCTTGAAGTGAGGCAGACACGCCACCACTACGCTACCGATGCGGGCTACTGTATATTTTTTTCTCATGCAAATAAATTGACTCAAATACATTGCAAACACTATCCTGACTGTTTTCACTTTTAAATCCCTCAGTTTTTAAGAAAACTTTTACAGTATTTTATGCATTTCCCTCTATTTGATTGTTAACATGATTTACATCTCATGAGCTAGTTACCTTATAATTGTTGGGATGAAGCAATTACTTTATTGTTTTGCGCCGAAAACTAGTTCAATACTTTATATATAAAACTGAAAAGTGACTGAGGCTGTACACTACTTCATTTTTGTTGTTAATAACATTTTGAGTATCCAAACTGCAGAATACGCCTATGCCAGAGTAAATTTATTATTTTTGTAAATATATGTTTTGAAAAATTTGGTTAAAATGTCTTCTATGACATTTTAAATGCAAAACTTAACAACAAAATGTTAATAAAATGACATTTAAAATAATTAATGACTTGTGAATATTTTATATAGTCACCTGAAGACGTGTAAGAGACCATGAATGCATTGTTATGTAACGTATAATTGAAAATATTTTAACACTATTAGGAAAAAATCTTTTGAACCTTTTAAAATAAATGTTTCCTATAGAACTTCTATAAAGTGTAATAATTATGATTATATTTTATTTTTATTATTTTTTCTTTCTATTTTTACGTAAAATTTTACTGGAATTCCTTTGTTTTAATGCAGTATTTAGTAATTTTTACTACACACGACGCTACAACCCATGGATTATAATGCACGACTTGAAAGAATAAATGGGGAAGGAAATATGGAAGGTAACGTTCGTAACTTTTAAGTAGCTCCTGATTCAATTACGAGTACTGTGCCTTCAACAGACCAAGTATAGCTGAATTGGTGAATTAATAAATCACATACGCAATACTAATATAAATAACACTATTTTACAGTAATGAAAGAATGAAACAAATTTCAACGTAATCAGACCTTAATCATGATAAGACGAACCGTCTCAGAGTAGGTTACGAATATCCCACCAGCTACAATGGCTTAGAAGGATATAGTCGTAAGAGAATGTTGTTGAGACCAGTTTTATCTCGCGCAAAAGATGTCTTAAATTTCATTGGCTACAAATAATGCTAATAATAGGCCTCTGTACAAATTATTGCAGACTGAGAAAAACACAATTAAAAAAACTCAATTTTCAGGTTGTGTTGAAGAGCAAATATCTTCTCATAGTTTAATTGTCGACTGCAAACAAATTAAGATTTGCTCCTGGGAGTAAACTTAACAGAAGATTGTCTAGGGAAGATTATAGTTAGGAGCCTATAATCCCTTGTTAAACCTATTGATCTAGTTTATCAAAAACAATAAAAATGGAGAGATATAAATAGGGCTTTCGAGTTTCAGTGCTATGATTTAAAAATCTGTTCCAATAGTTTAATCTAATTTAATCTAACAAAATAGGAAACCAACTTACAAGTCTGAATCAAAATAGCACACAACTATTAACTACATAAAGTAAATATAATTTACGAATGCAATGGAGACCAGTTTAAAAGGAAATGTGAGACAGCGAAATGTTTAAGTATAATGCGAAACGAGATTCAGAAAAGATCTATCTTTAGAAGAACATTCCGGGGAATGAAGATGGATGCTATTGCTGGCGGCAATAACACAAACGAGCTTTACTCTAGACAGACAGCATAAAGACGGTGTAATTTGCTTACTTTCCACTCAAAACAAATATAGAGACGAGTAGTGCACTAGAGATCTCCTCGATGACATACATTTACATAAAGCCGGTAGACACGCAAAGGTCATGTACAGCGTGGTTGGAAATATATTGCTAAGCTTCTTCAGCTAAAGATATTTGCAGCTTGGTCTATATTCGTTTACATATGAACATGTTCATATTTCTTCTATTTTTATTATGGTGATATTTATAACCCCCTCTTCTTTTACATTTTAATGACTTTAGCTTTTAGAATATAGACCTTTAGAACCACATCACTCTTCTGTCTATAGCGGTTAAACTAATACGAGTTATAAATTAACAAATTCTGGCTTGTTAATTTACGTTTGTTTTGGGGAATAGTATTTAATACAGGATGAATCATCTAAAACTTCCACCGCAAATATTGCTGAAATCAACGACTTCAACAGTCCTCGAAAAAGGGGAAAAAGATCGCTAAAGTAGATAAAGGGCATTCTAAATGTAAGGTGTTATACTTTTCAACATAAACTTGTGAATTTAAATATAAACCGGATATTATTTTTATTCACTCGATTACATGGAAGATAACACCAAGAAATGGTGCTTTTTTCGTCACAATAGGTTAATAAAGCTCAAGAAAATTTTATCTGAAGTTGAACCTTATGATACAACGGAAGAGGTAATTCTTCATTTATTCCGTAAAAACGGAAGTCACTGAGATGAAGCAATACAAATATTACAATAAAATATAATAATTGTGTCACACTTCACTTATCTGTTTAAAGGATTTCAAATTCTCTAGGAAGAGTTTCGCAATACATCCATTGAATCATCTGCATTTATTTTTATTTTCCTGTGGACTGGACCGGATTATACTAATGAGGGGATTCCGTACGGATGTCGAAATTTGGTCTATTATTGCTATGCCTACAAGTGGGGCACCCCCGGGAAGAAGGATGAGACGAGAGGAGACCGGAGGCGGCCATCCTAAGGAGCCAGGAAGGTACAGAGGGCAGGATCCCTACAATTGACCAATTGGAAGCTCCCCGGCAGGCCAGTACAACCGGGATCCCACCAACCATGGTCTTGAAACGGCCCAACAGGCAGCCCGGACACCGGAGACCGTCCAACGGAGGAAAAAGTGTTTACCAGGAGCATACGAGTATCATCCTGTCATGCAACGCTGAGACATCCGCCGACACTCCTATTCTGAAAGAGACCACCAGATAGAGACGATGTGAAATGATAATGGAAATGAAATGGAGGGACAGGACATTCTGAGAATGTAATCAACCAACCCAGTATTCGCCTTACAACCCAGGAAAACACCGAAAAAAAAACATAGGTCAGGTAGGTCGGCCACGAATCAAACCCGAATCTCCCAAATGCGGGCGACAGACAAAACAGCCTGAGACATTCCGCTCGGTTATTTACTTGTGACTAGAAACCATTTACTACTTCTGGGATAGTTAATACCAGGTAAGGAATAATTCTTGTCGCATTGTAATACATAAAGTAAAATAACATTAACGAACGCTTTTGTCAAATAATAATAATAATAATAATAATAATAATAATAATAATAATAATAATAATAATAATAATAATAATAATAATAATAATAATAATAATAATAATAATAATAATAATAATAATAATAATAATAATAATAATAATAATAATAATAATGGTGATGATGATAATAATAATAATAATAATAATAATAATAATAATAATAATAATAATAATAATAATAATAATAATAATAATAATAATAATAATAATAATAATAATAATAATAATAATAATAATAATAATAATAATAATAATAATAATAATAATAATAATAATAATAATAATAATAATAATAATAATAATAATAATAATAATAATAATAATAATAATAACAATAATAATAACAATAACAATAATAATAACAATAACAATAACAATAACAACAATAACAATAACAATAATAATAATAATAATAATAATAATAATAATAATAATAATAATAATAATAATAATAATAATAATAATAATAATAATAATAATAATAATAATAATAATAATAATAATAATAATAATAATAATAATAATAATAATAATAATAATAATAATAATAATAATAATAATAATAATAATAATAATAATAATAATAATAATAATAATAATAATAATAATAATAATAATAATAATAATAATAATAATAATAATAATAATAATAATAATAATAATAATAATAATAATAATAATAATAATAATAATAAACAGTTGTAGTAGGAGTAACACGTCAGTCTCTTCGTGATTAACTGCACCATGAATTATGTGCTGAAACTCAACGACGCGGTGAGAATGTCGAAATGTGGGTGTTTGGAATATCAAAGTGAACTTCAGTTACAATTTCTAAAGATTTAATTGATTTATACATTGCGAAAACGCCATACACGCTATTTCACAAAATATTATTTGCAATAAAAATAATAGTTTCCATTTAAAGAAAGTATCAGTTGCTATTGAAAATGATAATGGCTAGTAGCTTCATAGAGCTAGTTCATCTGCTTTATGTCTGTAAAAGTTAGTTTTCAAAAATATCCTTTTTGTTTAAGAAACACATATTTGCATTGCTAGTGATTCATCTTCTATAATTATCTTTCATGAATCGTCGACTCTAACGCTCCCCAAATGGTCCGTGAGATATCCTCATTCCATGAGGCGATGTCTGAACTCTACCGAAAGGGGGCAGTTCGTTACCCTGATAGTAGAGTGATGATGAAGATATACGTAATAGTAAAATTACCATGAACTCTGAACCACATGAGGCGAAGGCTTTGATAGAATTGCTTAAGTTCGCCACCCTGGAGCCGGGAATGCAAGCCCTCATCATGACGGCCACAAACGAAACCACTGAGCTATCCCGGTGACTGACGCGAGAACTAGGAATACCATTTTACTTGCGAGCAATAAGCTATGAAACGAGCCCAGTGATTACACAAGGAAAATATAATACATTTTACTTACGCTATTTTGAACTGAACATTTGAAATGTTTTTATTTAGTCTACTTCCATTCTTTAAACCACACACCAACATCATTAACAGCATAAAGTGCAGCTCCTTAATGGTATGTTTAGTTTTTAACTAAGTTCGGAGTAGAACACATTTTGAAAAGTATAACTGTTGTTAAAATAAATAATATTGAAAACCGAAGGAATTAAAAGATGCTGCAATTATCTTTTCAGGGAAGGGAATTTTGAACACAATCTAGAACATCTTGTCTGTGAGGGCTATATCAATATGAGGGCCAACAGGTTTTACAAAAATAATAATTTCAAAATAAATGTATAGTGTCAGATAGTACTTATCACCGGAGAAGCGTATTTTCAATATTATTTTTCATAACCTCCATTAAATGCTTTCTTTTTCCTTTTAAGTTTTCAAGAAATGGAACTTAAAATTGGTTAGGCTGATAAGAAATATTCTAGTAATTACGTTTAAAGTGGATTCAATACTAACATAAAACCTGAGGATTTATTTTGAAATACCTGAGAGATTTTCCGTAGAATTTCGTACTATTTTATTAAAAAGTACAAGTGATAAATGCAAACGCTTTGTTCTCACAAATCATACCGGCTAATTGAGGCGTTGACATGGCAAAGGTAGTTACTGACAAAAAACAAACTTTTTTTCAGGGGAAGCAAAAAAAAAAAAAAAAAAAAAAAAAAAAAAAAAAAACACCAGCTTTTCACCAATGATAATAATGAACTGGTTTAAATGGAAGGAATACACTCATGTTATGTTACATATGAAATTTTGAAGTGTGGCCCTGATTAGTCCATGTCCTTGTCAATAAAAGGCCAAACCTTTCACATAATTTACACTTTGGAAGACACGACCTTTCCCAAGTCAATACCTCAATGCAGATTTTTCTTGCTAATAATGCTAATGCTTTGAATGTGACCTGCAGGAAATCATAGCTAAATAATGAGGGACCTCCCTTCATACCCACAGAGAGCAAACAAGAGCAATGAAGACGGGTACGGATGCCTAACTTTAATTTCTATTCTCTTTCCTTTTTTAGAACTGCTGTAATAGAAAACAATAAACAAATTAATTTTACATGCAGTATTTATTCGTAGAAAAATATACCACTGAATATGTGTAGACGTTGAACTTACCTTAAATATTCTCGGTTTTTAGATAAGTACTTCGAAATGGAGCAAAAGCTATCAACTGATCAGGTATTTGTATTGCCTTTGGCGGGCCTTTAGCAGGATGTTTGTACCCCTTCTAGGATTTATAGATATAATGTATAACCTTTATGATTTTTAAAATATGTGCAGCGGTCAATGTACGATATGTCCAGATAATCCAAAAGGTAAAAATAAATAGATAATGGAGGGGCATCTGCCAGTAGGCCCTTTGTGCAGCTACCGCCATCCCTAGGAAGGAAGGATTAAGAGAGAGATTCGTATGGAATTCGGATGCGGATGATGATGGGTCAAGCGTTATCGGGGTCCCCAAAGCTTACACCATATTCGATGGCACCCGACTCCATCTACACGAGACTCTCACCCTCGGCAGACCTCACAAAGATTTCTAACAAGGAGGAACTGGAACGATTCCATTACAGAGCGTCCAGTCACAACCTGCCGAAATGATGGACAGAAAATCTATGGTATCTGCATGACCACGTTTGCTAAGGAAACCAAGTCAGAATGTGCGAACAGCGGGGAACGAACCTGCGACATCCCGAATGTGAGTTACAATTGCTACTACTTGTAACCTGTAACTCTCAGAAAAACCAAATTTTTGCTTGTTCATTTCCTCTTTACTACTATAATAATAAAGATTCAAGTTTTGACACGCCCAGCTATTAGGAAACAAAAGCTTACGGGGTTTAAATGCTTCAAACGTTAGCCTGAAGCCGAATCTCTTAATAACCCGCTAGTTTGTACTTGAATTTCTCCTCAAAAGCATTATATAGATTAATTTTTCTTGGCAGGTTTCCTAGTCCTGCAAACGCACGATTTGTGATGTCATTAGTAATTTAGTTTCATCCAGAAAACTCCAGCGCAAAGCATGGATCATGCCGGTTTAAATCATAGGAGAGAAGCAAGCTAAACGACACACGTGGATGTTCTACATCTCAAATTTAGAGAAGGATCCTCTCTTCCTCATTAGGCAAAGCTGGCGTCTGCACTGAATATGATCTCCATATTTGGCACGGCTGTTTTTTTTTTTTTTTTTTCCTTTGGATCTAAATTGCTTCAATGGTGAACTGCGGCACTTTTGAATTTCAAATTTCTTCCTATAATTTCTAATGAGTTCTATTGGGAAACTTGACCATTTAAAATAAAACAAGCTAATACTTTGAGCCTATAACATGAAACAATAATAATACTTTAAGTATTAAAATAAATAATTTTAAAAACCTGAATTAATTCTCAAAAATGCACAAGGTCTACTAAGTTTAATACCTACATCTTAGAAGAAGCAAAGCTCCAAATACAAAATATATTTTTTCGGTCGATTCAGTAAAGCTGAAAGCTAAATTTTAACAGCGTCCAATTACCACGTAGATGTGCTTTACTATACAATTCCAAAACATATGAGTTATAGTGCAAAACCCATTCTTCATAACAGTATTCATCAAAACGGGAAGTGTGTTCGGGAGTGGCACGTAGTCTAAAATACAAGCGTTTGTTGAAAGTTTCATCAAAATAAACGAACCATTCCTTAGTTATACTCCAAAATATAGTATTCTTAACCCTTTCATAAAATCCATGTAACCTCCAACCATCTGAGTTCAATATGTGCAGTTCTTAAGGAGATTTGAGTTAAGAAAATTCTTAGAACAAACCCAGATCATACTATCTTTTCCCCCTATTATACTATTACATATAAAAAGCAAACACATAAAGAAATTCTCTTTTGATTGCAATACCAAAGTTACTTATAGAAATACAAAAATAATGTATAAATGGTTTGTTCCGATTTCTATTTCTATTTTTATATTTAAAACATCAGTTTTGGTCCAAGAATATTTCGGAATAATGCAGGAAAGGCTCAATCACATGGGCGCAATTGTTAGTGGAGATTAGATGTTTACTGCATTAGACATAATATTAACGAAACAGAGAATTACGATTACAATTAATATAAAGCTGTAAATTACTGTGATTCTATACAAATGGAAGACGCAGGATGTAACTATTTCGAGTAATAGAAATGTATAAGCGTAATTGAGCTGCACGTATGACGACCTGCGTTCTGAAAAGTTGTTATAGCTTTACTCTTGATGTATTCGTTCAGAGATAAGAGACAGTTGGGCAAACATGATGACGTAAGGTCCAATTTACAAATCAGCCGGTGATGTAAACTGGACCGTGAGACAATGTCTCCCCAAACTAATGTTAACGAGCTACATTGTTTGCGAGCCTTGTTGGTCAATGTTTGAGTGAAAAATAAAGCCAGTGTTAAAGGATATGTGAAACTACCTTGCAAATTAATGTCAGCAGTACAAATGGTCTGAATTGGGGATTCAACGGACTTGATAAGTCCAGAGACCACTGGGATGCTTTATTCTGAATTTGAGTTCATCTTACAGTGCTGACAAAGTTTACTAACACTTTTAAATAGTATGGTATGCCATACTATATCATTATAAAGCTATATATATATATATATATATATATATATACCTAGCAAACACATATTATGTACCTATCGAGCGATGACACGGAGCTAAATACACATAATAGTAGGCATTAACAAGTCATTTAAAACATGTCCATTGTTAAAAATACTCTTGAAGCAAAGACGTGAAACATATGAACGGCATTTGGTTCAGTTCAATGAGTTTCTCTTTACTTTTAAACATATTAGGTAAATATCAAATATGTTTATAACTGTTAGTGTAATTGCAATTACTTTGTAAAATTTCGTATGTGCTTCTAGTATGTATAAATAATATTATATCTATTAATGTATTATAGTTTTCATAACAGTAATAAAATATATTATTAAACTAAATAATACTAGAGAGCCCACTGACAGTTATTAACTTCTGCTCAAATTTCGGGGCGAGGAAAATCACTTGTGGCTCAAGTGGCTAGAATTATGTGAAAGGGGGAAGATGGTGATGCTAGATGAAAAAGATGCTACAGATTTAATTACCAAGCTAAATCACTATATGGGTCATTTATTTTGCAATAACTGTACAATCTTCTTTCACAGCTACCACTAAGCTGCTAGAGTGTTGAGGTTTGATTAGTCATTGGTAGACGCATAGACAGACTCATTTATTCACTTCAGACTGTCGGTGTGGCAAATGGAAGAGCTGTTGAATATTTCTATTGCACTCTTTGACCTCCAGTCAGCCCTTGGGATTCACTTGTTCCCCTCTCAATTGACTGGCTGGGATTTCCCAGATGAGGGGCCAGAAGCCTTCGGCGGTTGACAAAACTAATCATTGCCTCGACAGACGATACACGGTCACCTGTTGCGAATTTTTGTTAGCTCAATTCTTTGAGAAAAATTCCTTTTAACACTTTTCTATTTACATTCTTATGTATGTTACACCTTGATAGCTACCAAAAATGTTTGATACAATGTTTCCGCTGCATTTTATAGTTTCTTATTGGTTTAGAGAGAAATGGCCTCACTAAAAAGGTTTGTCTGCAGAGAAACAATATCAAAATAAAAATTCAGATTTATAAACACACAAAGTTAGATATTACCGTTTAGAACTCACTATTATTGTATAATATTAGGTCACTTTTATTTATTTTGCATCTCTTCTATGTAGCAACCCTTGGGAGCCAATAACCTCTAGAAGGCGTGACACCCGGTGGCGAACAAAGGGAGACTTTCCAGAAATAGATGGTAGGAGGGAAGGAAAATACCTCCCTAGCAACTACAGGAACTACTTCCATGCAATTAGAAATTGCATTGTCAAAGGCCAACAGCAAATTGGAGAGACGGTTCTCAAAGGCGTAGGTGAGGGCAAGGAGATGCATACTCTGAAATCAAATACCGGATCCACCCAAGAGGTTTTGCAGTGAACTAGCTCATATAACAAATTAAAAGGCTAAAATCACATTGCCATGATATACATCAGAATGAGTATTTTACGAATGGATGGGAGGGAATCAATTTGAGGTCATTCATATACACTGACTTGTTTGTGAAGATATTGTTTATTTATGGTAAAATAATGTTTTACCTCTCTGTTGACTTTTGGTGTTATTTAATTTAATATCGGCGATCTGATATGACGCTAACATTTCCGAAATATAATGAATGACAATGACATTTTAAGTGAAATATGTGTTGACAACATGGTACCTTTCAGTCATTATAAAAATTGATTATCTAAATGCATGAAGGTGGGGGACAGTGCTATTTACTTATTATTTTCTTATACAGTGCAGTTTACATTTTTCTGTGAAATTTAAAATGCTTACCTGTCTACCTACTCACCCAACTACCTCTTTACTCATCCATCCACCTACCCATTTACCTACCTATCTGCCCACCTACATACCAACCTACCGATCTACCTATCCCTGAACCCACCATCTCACCCACGTAATGAATATTTGCTTTAAACAAGCGTTATTAATGACATGTTTTAAAACATTACTTCCCTTTTTTGGTTTCTACTGACACTATTTTTCACTTATTTAGTCTACCTTTACGTTAAAAATCATCTTGAAGAATTTAGTGAATATAATTAAAAAGGCTTTTTACAAGTTCAATTGCCTGTTGTAATATTTGCGAACTATGCAGTAGGATTTTGTTAAGCTTTTCATAAGGTTTGGCACATTAATGACTAAATAAAGCCGTGTCAAGGTAAACGACCTAAACTGCTGTGTAAATGTAGAGAGATCAACACATTAACAAATGAAATTTCAATTACAATATGTTCAATCGTATACTTTTTGTTAGAGCAATGCTCACTAGTGGTACGGTTAGCTGAATGCAAATCAGTGCATTATAAAATCAATGTCCTCATTTATGTAACATCTATATATATGCTAACTTCGCATCTATTAGCAATAGGCATAGAGTTACAAGGAACGGATATAAGCTAGTTGGACATAGTCCGAATGAAGGTAACAGACAGAAATTATTTACCAGTGTTTGAATATGTGCTTCACCGCATAAGTTCACGTGCATATCTACGAGTATTGGACGTGCATTAGAAAGTACAAAGTACGAGCACATTACAAATCTTCCAACAGTGTTCGATTAAAGTTAAGGAGGTAGGTTTTCTCACTTGTAGAAACAAATGTCATAACTATTGCAATTGATTCCAGTTTTTTGTGTATACGTTTAGTACACTTCCACCACGATGTCACAAGTCCAACTTACGCCCACCTTCATGTCCTATTCATGAGGCACCAAAATGAGGGCCGGAATTTGGTATGCCATCTCTTTTATGAAACTGAACAACCTTACTGGGTCGCTGCACATCCAAATCTATTGGTTAAATTGTTTAACGTATAGCTGCATCAAGTGTCATACTTCAAGCGATTCACTGGAGCTAACAAAATTCCTTTGACGACCGGATGAATTTGCAGCCATCAGTATCTCCGGAGATTAGAACACCAACATGATTTATATAGACCTGCCTAAAGCACAGAGAGTGCATGGCTCCAACCACAAATACCTTGTAATAGTATGTTACTCACGAGATAAATGGCGTAAAAAACAAGATCCTCCAAATATGAACAGTAATATATAACTTCTTCTTCAACAATAACCGTCTTATAGAAATTAAACTCCAACCAATTATTGGTAAAGGAAGTAAATTATTCTTTGCTTAAAGATGTATTTCATTTTGTTATTTGTGCTAATCCTCAAATTGTGGAAGTTGTTAAATTTATGAAATAAATATCATACCACATTCTCAATTTATTCCAGAGTTTGTGAGAACGAATAATGATGAACAGAAATGTAATTGAGATATGAGCTGGTTTTGCATGCGACTGGTGTGATGACTTTAGGTCCTAGCCCAATACGACAACGAGGCTGCTGACAGCCTGAGTTTCAATCTGAGTGTTATTACCGCACACTTCCTTTTTGAGGTTTTGGATAAGGATAGGAATGTGGTGTTGAATTGGTTTTTATGAAGGGCAGGACAACACGATGACGGCGATAACGATGATGATGAAGACGACGACGGGGAACTGGCAGGCTTAGGGACAACCCGAGGTGTGTCAAACATGTACCTGACCTGAAACGGGCTTAACCACAAAGTGACAGGATGTGGGGTTTACAGATTGGCGGATGAAAATGAGGCTGTACTGAACGAAAGAAAGGATATAGCATGTTTTACTCCTCAACGGTTGCAGTCTCGGGTGCAACGGTTCTTTTGCATCGCTGATGGTTTAGATTTTTCAAATGAGTCATTTAATTTTGAAGTCCAGAAAAATTCTTGGACGGGCTGAATTTTTGCTTTAAGGCTGTTGTATGTACTCTATGGTTACCGGTTATGCCCACAAGCTTTGCAGGAAAGCCGATGTCGCCTTAGATGGCATTCTCTGGGACGATAATCTCCAAGATAATCCAAGATAATCTCCAACTCGGTCAGTTGGTGTCTGGAGCTTGAGGAGATCGGACGTGCCAGGTAGAGAGGCAGGTAGAAATGAGTTGAGACAATGGGTGTTGACTTGGTGGTTTACCGGGCGAGGATCGGAATGTGGTCGGGTCTGCGCTCACGGGGAGCAGGTAGTCAGCGTGAAGGTACTACGGAAACTTCACAGAGTTATTTTGTAATTTTTGTGTTAGTAACTTTACTAGTGATAGGGGGAATTGAGATTAATCCAGGACCTGTAGCGGACGAACGATGTGGGAGCTGTATTAAAGTTCTGAGGACCGGACTTATGTGCAGTAATTGCTCGAAGTGGTTCCACTTTGGCTGCCAGAAAGTGAAGAGGGACATGAACATCGAGGAAACCTGGGAATGTAAGGAATGCAGGGGAGCCAAGACCGTCACCGCAAATCAGAGGAAACTGGAGCAGCTTCAAGAAGAAGCACGGGAACTACGCATTAAGCTACAACAGGCGGAAGATATCATTCGGAGGCTCGAAGCTGAAAACCGTCAACTGAAGAAGCAGGGGGAAGAAAGAGTAAAAGAAGAGGAGAAATCTAGCCTAATAGTCGGTGACTCTATTGTGAGACATGCTGGAAATCCAACGGCGGAGGTAGTTTGCTATCCTGGCATAAGAGTTGACGGTCTGCTGAGGGAAATCGAGAGAAAGCAAGAGGAGCTGGAAGGCAACTATCGGACAATCGTATTACATGTTGGGAGCAATGACTTGCGGAGAAGTGTTAACTATGTGTTGGGTGACATGTACGACTTAGTTAAAAGGACAAAACAGCTGTTTCCTTCAGCAAAAATAGTCGTCAGTGGAGTACTAAGACGACGCGACTCCAGCTGGAGAAAGGTGATGCAGGTAAATGAAGCTTTTTCACGGGTAGCGGAGCGACTGGGTGCTCAGTTTCTTGACCCGAATTCGTGGATTGAAGACTGGGACTATGGACGGGATGGAGTACACCTGAACCGAAGAGAATCGTCAAAGCTGGCAGCTTTGTTCGCGAGGGTGACGAAGTGGGCTGACGGCAACGAGCATCAAGAACAGCAATGACACCAACTTCAGGAAAACGTAGACTTTCAGGTAGGGGCTGATTCCTTAAGGCTGCTACAGGTAAATTGCCGTAGTATTATGAATAAAATTGTTGAGTTTTGGAATTTAGTAGAAATATGCAATACAAGTGTCATTATAGGTACGGAATCATGGTTGAATATTGACATTAATGATTCAGAAGTATTCAGAACAGATTACAGGGTGTTTAGGAGGGACAGGGATGGAAGGGGAGGGGGAATCTTTATTTGCGCTAAATCAGAGCTAAACAGCAAAGCATTATGGGTAGAAGAAGAGGTTGAGATTATGGCAATCGAAATTATTGATCAAGCAAACAAAGGAAATAATTTAACAATAATAGCTTGCTATAGACCACCTGGAGAAACTGATTATGCTACACTTCATAAACTAGTGGAGAAAATCTCTTCCGAAGGGGAAAAAAATGTTATATTAGCAGGGGATCTAAATTTGCCAAATGTAAACTGGGACGGGCAGTTAATAGGAGGTGAAGCTCAAAAGCTCGTTAACTTTATGGTTTGGGAGCAAGGGTTATTTCAAGTAGTGAAAACTGTTACTCGACAAACAGCATTACTGGACGTATTTTTATGCAAAACTTAGTCATTGTTTTCTGCATGCGATGTCTTGCCAGGTATAAGTGACCATCAGTGTGTGCAATTAGACCTAAACTGGAAAGGGCAGACAAACTGGTTTGAAACGGAACAAGTAATTAGTTGGGATTTCCATAGGGCGAACGGGGAGGCTATCCAAACATTTCTCCGGAAAAAATATGGGATATTTGTAAAATCTGCCACTAGTGTAAATGAAGCATGGGTTAATTTCAAAACACTTATCCTGGAAACAATTAGAGAACACGTACATTTTAAAGTTGTTAAACATAAAGCGGATCCAGAATTTTATACAAAATATATTAGGAAACTTAAAAGAAAGACTAGGCACGCTTATAATAAAAGGAAGATATCAGAATGGCATCTTAACAAATTTAAAGAATTAGCTAAACAATTACAAGACGAAAAGTTGCAAGCGCAGGAACGATTCTTAGATAACGTTTTTAGCGGGACAAATAATTGTTGGAGATCATTTTACAATTATGTAAAAAGACGCAGGGGAAATAAACAGAGCATACCAGATTTTAACGTTAATGGGATAGATGTATTAAGTAATAGGGACAAAGCTAATATATTAAATTCGTATTTTGTATCGGTTTTTCTTAAATCCGACGATAGTTCCGAACAGGAAATTGGGGGGAGTGGAGAAACGATTTTTCAAATAATGGCGCCCAAATTACGCAAAAGGATTAAGATGCTGCAAAACCGAAAATCAAGGGGACCAGATAATATACCTACTGAAATATTAAAGCTTGGGGGTGAAGCCATGATTCCCTATCTAATACTCTTGTTCAACATGTCAATTAACAACTGTGCCTTACCGGAAGACTGGAAAACAGCTATTATAGTTCCGATTTATAAAGGGGGTAATAAAACAGAAATAAATAATTATCGGCCAGTTAGTCTAACTTCAGTAGTATGTAAATTAATGGAGCATTTAATTGCAGAATATATACGAGAGGAGTTAGAAAATAAAGAGTGGTTTAATGAAGCGCAACATGGATTTAGACCTGGGTATTCGTGCGAAAGTCAAATTACTTCATTATTTCAAGATTTGGCAGATGAGGTAGATGCAGGGGGACGAACTGATGCAGTGGTAATTGACTTTTCTAAAGCTTTTGATGTAGTGCCACATAGTTTACTTATTTGTAAGCTAGCTAATACAGGAATTGACAAACGCGTAGTATTATGGGTTAAACATTTTTGGAAAGGGAGAACGCAAAAAGTTAAAGTAGGTAAAGAGCTGTCTGATAGTGGAACTGTAAGTTCGGGTGTGCCGCAAGGCTCAGTACTAGGGCCTTTACTGTTTCTCATTTTTGTTAATGGCATTGCTGTTAATATTAACTGCCAGATAAGGTTGTTTGCAGACGATTGTATCATTTATAATAAAATTCGGAATACAGTGCATGAAACCGCTCTTCAGGATGATTTAAATGAAATCTGTAATTGGGCTGCGGCTAACAAAATGTCAATTAATGCCAAGAAAAGTAAGTCGATTGTTTTTAGTAGAACTAAGGGCAAAATTATTGTTAACTATCACATGGGAGGGGTGCAAATTCCACAGGTGGACAGCTGCAAATACTTGGGAGTGTACCTGGCAAGTAATGCTGGATGGGACGAACAAGTAAATTCCACAACTAGGAATGCGTGGAAGGCATTACATTTCGTAATGAGAATATTGAAAAAGGGGAGCGCTAGGTCCAGGGAAGTTGCCTACAAGGCCTTAGTGCGGCCGGTTATGGAATATGGAGTAGCATGCTGGGACCCGTATAGAGCTAACCAAATCGATCCATTAGAAAAAATACAGAAGAGGGCAATAAAATTCATAAAAAGAGGCAAGTATTTTGGGCCTATAAAAGGAGATGAGACTAAATGGGAGGAATTAAGAATTAGGCGTAAAAAAACATAGGTTGGTAACGTTATTCAAAGCTAATGCTGGTGTAAAGGCATGGGTGGACGTTAGTGTAAGGTTAGATAATCCGGATTATTATGGACGAAACGATCATAGGTATAAAATTAAGGGTAGAAGATACAGAACCGACGTAGGAAAATTTTCTTTTGTTAATAGAACCATTGAAGAATGGAATGAATTGCCTGTAGCAGTCTTTCAGGGCTGTCCCCTGTCGTTGAAGAAATTTAGAAAAAATCTAGATGGTTTATAGTTTAACTTTTGAATTATAATGGTATATAATATGTAAATAGAGAAGTAATTACATAAGTTTTAAGTGACTAAAGTAAAATAATATCATGTTTGTATTGTTTACTGTATTATTGTTGTAAATCTAGGATATGTAATTTGATCTGTATTCTTAACTCTGCCACCGGGTAGTACCCAATTGCAGTTAATACATACATACATACATACATACATACATACATACATACATACATACATACATACATACATACATACATACATACATACATACATACATACATACATACATACATACATACATACATACATACATACATACATACATACATACATACATACATACATACATACATACATACATACATACATACATACATACATACATACATACATACATACATACATACATACATACATACATACATACATACATACATACATACATACATACATACATACATACATACATACATACATACATACATACATACATACATACATACATACATACATACATACATACATACATACATACATACATACATACATACATACATACATACATACATACATACATACATACATACATACATACATACATACATACATACATACATACATACATACATACATACATACATACATACATACATACATACATACATACATACATACATACATACATACATACATACATACATACATACATACATACATACATACATACATACATACATACATACATACATACATACATACATACATACATACATACATACATACATACATACATACATACACACACACACACACACACACACACACACATACATACATACATACATACATACATACATACATACATACATACATACATACATACATACATACATACAAGAAACAGAACCAGGGTGCTCTGATGGTGTTGCAATCGGTAGTAAAATGTCCGGTGCCTAATTTCATCTTGCACATACGGGAAAGATGACGCCTCGTGAAGTAGTCTCACGGGAGGAATCAGTATGCAGAGTAAATTGCTCGGAGGGCCCTTTTCTGCATCCGCTGAAGTTGAAGCAATTTTGAACCTGCGACTATGCCCCAGATTTGGCTAGCATAAGGCAGCAAACAGATCGCGAGGGCTCGAAAAAGGCATATCTTCAGGGGACCATATCTTCTGGACCATATGATGGGTAGAGCGAAGCAGAAGCACTGCACACCTGATGCCACAGATTTCTGATGTGCTCCACAAAAGTTAAGCCCTATCCAGTTTCACACCCAAATAGGTAATGAAATTTGTTCACTTTATCCTCCAGAATAGGTAAATGAGAGAAAGCTGTGCTGGGAGTGGGGGGGGGGGGAAGTGACGCTTAGTAAACAGCAGAATAGGTCGTTTTGAGACTAACGTTAAGTCCGCTCCAGTCACATTTGACGCGAGTCATTCAGCGTGCAACCTCCACCTGTCCCCGTCCATAGAAACTTGAAATTTCGCTACATGACCTCACCTGCCGTTGTATCTATTGTGCTAGTAGAAGGGATAGGGCACGGTCGGTGTCCGCTCCACACGCTCCGACGACTCTACCAGCAGCCACCTCTATTATTTACATACCAACACAGCTCTCGGCACCATTAGGCACACCTAGCCTGAGAAAAGCCCCAACGCCGTCATCACTTAATTTCGACAAAACTAGCGTTCAGCGACACCCTAGATGCACTGAAGTGTCCCCAGCAATACATGAAGTATATGCAGCACCGTCTTAAGCTCAAAAAGCTCTGTCATGTTACAAATAGAGGTCAATAATAAGCTAAACCTTGACTGGGCAAAATAACTTATGATAGAATTCATAAACAGATATCTAGAACACGTCAAAGAGATTCACCCTGAGAAATAGCGAGCGCACAATCAATACAAGAGTTATTCTCTGCAACAATGCTTTGACTGTTGGAATCATCTCCCTTCTCCCAGCCACCGGTTGGCAGATCCTAAATTACCCAACTAATGGAGGAGGTAATGCGGACTCCAGCACTCCCTCCTGCAACACCTAATTGCAAGGAAAGGTACACTTAGAAATATAACACTTTTATAACAGCAATCAGGATGCTATAAAATTGCATTACAACAATAGATGTGTGAATCAGAAAATTTCATAGAAGCTATTCGGGTTGTGATTTCTGTTTGAGATGTTGCATTAGAAGATTACTATAAAAACAAAATTGGAAACTTACGACATAGTGGGACACGACGCATATACATCACTAAAATTCTTCCTTGTTGTATCATTCTCTGTCGCACGACATGCATTGTAAATAGGGTCAAATGCCGCTATTGCAAGTTTCTACCCTCTTTCCAGACAGCAGTTTTTGACATCTGTTCTCTTATGTTTTACGTTTTGTTGTAGTCTCTGCATAACAGCCCACCTACATACATTCAGCTAGTGCCAAACAAAGACTTTATATTCTGATCAGCCCTTGCGTACGCAGAAACAGAATGAAGTCATGTTCATTGTGAGAATAACAAGTTGCTTGTGTTGAGCCTCGTAAAGAAGTTGTTAGAAATGAGCTGCTGGCACGCCATACAAATGTATTATGCATGTCAAAACCATAGCAATAAAACTGTCCTCTTCACTCACAGAAGAATACCTGTAGATTCCAAGGCAATATTGCAACCAATAGTATTCAGCACACATTTTTTACAGTCTAATGCACAAATAATTGCTTTCTGAAAACATTTGGCTCTATTTATTTTAATATTTACATGTTTGCATTAGAATGTCGAGCAACATGAGTAAGGGAGATGAGGAAAAGAGAACGGAGAAAAGAGCATATGTCTCTAGCGTTCCGTCGCGCAGAGAGTCAAGGGTTCGAGTCTCGCCTCGGACATGCGTGTCTGTATGTTGTGTATATGTCTGTGTATCGCGAGTATGTGCGCCACTAGAGGAAACACATGGCCCCGCCGATGGCCAAATGGGTTCTTCTCGAAGGCCCCACCCCCCCCCCCCCAAAAAAAAGAGAGAAAAGAGAAAAAGAAAAAAATGACATCTTATCAAGTTATCACCTTGTATTTTATGAAGGCAAAGTAAATATCTTTATAAATATCTTAGTCCAAGCAATCAAAATAATCCTTCATAATTTTATACCTATCACAATCGCGCAACATTGATTTGACAAATAAAATTTATGTATACATGACATTCTGTAACTAGCCAAAAAACTTATCTTCGTTCTAATTACATTTTGTTCATTTTTACACACAGTGCAAGCAGAGCATTTTTGAATGTTAAGTGGTACTTTCTGAATAAACTTCATCTTTTTTGCATCATGTACTCTTTTAATTTTTAAACAGCTAGCTGCTTTCTCACTCAAAAAAGCGTGTTTCATGGCTCTCACCCAATATAAAGTAATTTGTTGCTCACGAATGTCATGATGAACTGATTGTCAAGAATCTATTTGCGTAATATTTATAAGAGGTATTAAAACAAAATATAATAATTCTAGAGAAATGTTTGTGAGTACAGAATACCGACTTTAATGTCTGAATCCGGTTAGCTAGCTCCTTCTTCTTTTATTCTTCTTTCGCTTCTTATTTTACAAGAATTAAATCTGGATAATAATAATTTACTATTCCTTATTTACTGTTTTATGGCAACGAAATTAGAACAAGTAAAATAAGTAAATGTACTTCAATATTATGAGCCCAAGTCCTTGATATTGCGTTAGTGTATGCACTTCATAATCAGAAGAGTTCAAGTTCAAATCTCAACTGAAACGATAAAGCTATTTTTCGTGCGGCTCAGCTCATTTAACTGCTTAATTGTTATATAGTAATTCAAACTAACTACTCAGATAAAGAATGTAGATGTGTATAATATATAGAATGTAATGAGCAGTTTTTTTCACAAGTGTTACAAGTACTTTTTATTTTACCTCAAAGATTTCCTTTCGTATAGCCAGGTGAACGCAATTATTGTATTTTGATGGAAACATTAGATTATGATTTACTAAAGAACTCTTAGTAGTCGATTATGACATACTGGCAACCTTAACGTTCGTTTCACAGTGATATTGTTGGGGATTTTATTTTTCAGGAACTATTTGATATCGGTTTCAAGTTTTCAAGGGTTGCATTGCACCTTGTGCCTGTTAGGAGAGCTGAATCTCTTATTAAAACAAAATTATAATGGAAACGTAGTGTCATACTGAAAAATGCAATGCCATAGCCGGGATTTGAACCACGGATCTTCTGGTCTCCGTCCAGCCGCTCTAACTATTAAGCTACTATGGCCAATGTACCGATATGACATTAAATTCTCCAACTGACTCGTATTTTTCCCGGTAAACCACTTAGGAGTTCTCATAAACACATAAGACAGCTACCTTAATGACGACTTACAACATGTAAGTACTTCAAGGCCCGGGCTTTATAGTTAACCACTATTAGGTCAATTAATGGAAATTAATTGTTCTTTCACACTGGCCGTGTGTAGGCTAAATTGTGGAAACGTAGAGTCAGACTGAAAAATTCAATGCCATAGCCGGGATTTGAACCACGGATCTTCTGGTCTCCGTCCAGCCGCTCTAACCATTGAGCTACTATGGTCAATGTGCCGATGTGCCATTCAAATCCCGGCTAAGGCAATGAATTACAATTACAATTACACAAAGTGCTGCACTATAACGGTCTGCTTTCTACATCATGGAGGAATAACATATTAAGCGTGTAATCTCATAGAATCATAAGAAAGTGCAATAAAAATTGATGTTATTTTTATAGTTTGTGTCAGGATACTTATATCAAACTCGTGTAAGCTAAACTGCTGTCAGTACATACTCTGTATGTAATACATAAAATATTTACATACATTCAATACATCCTTTTGTACACATTTTATAGATTTATATATTCTAAAAGCAAACATCAAGCATAACTTAATATTAACATACCTCCCTTAAAATGAAGAAATAAATGTTGTTTTAATATGAAGAAAATATGGAATAGAATTAGAATAAAAATTGCAGTTGTTTTCTAAATAACGTTAAAAGCACAATTTTTGAGTACCTATCATTTGAGTACATTTTCATGATGCAGTGTGAAAGAACGGAAACGTCTGTTTCGGCGTAAAACGCCTACATCAGCGACGTCATGGAGCAAATCGGATTGACGTTATCGGTCTGCTCTTTGTGTAAAGCTTCGGCACATCTGAAGGGCTTTCAGCAACGCCAACGATGAAGTTAAATTGAGTCTTTTGGACTATAGAGATTTTATCGTTGAGTTTCATGAAATTCACTTAAACAAGAGGCCCTTTCTGAAACATTATTTTCAATTCTCATTTATCAGATAATTTACGAGTGAAACAAAGTAGAAGAAAATCTATATGGAAGCGTGCAAAGAGCCTGCGTTGCTTTATCTAAATGGTCTGATCTAATCAGAAGCTTAAATGCAGATATAGGAGAAGGATATCGCCGAGAGTACTAAAAGGGAATGCGGCTTATAACAAAATTATTTGTTGTCAGTTATATGTTAACTGAAATAATGTGTTGTTTTTGGTATTTTAGCTCTATATTACTGAGGAGAAAATAAACACTGATTGAAAACATGTGGCTCAAATATAGTGTTCTTTTTAAGTTAGTGTGCTAATTTCCTTTTCAGATTAGTTACCTATTAATTTATATTTAATTTTAATTTATTTATAATTTGCCTGTTGCTAAAAAGGAAGTAAATACAGTAAAGTAAATGAAAATCAGCAGGCGAAATGGACTGAAGTTTATAACTTAGCCTTCTGTTTTATTTTTGGCTAGAGTGTTCGTATTAACTTGTATTTAACCTTCCTGGTATGAATTGCCTGTTGCTAAAAAGAAAGTAATACAGCAAGTAAATGGAAATCAGCAGCCGAAATGGACTGCAGTTTATAACTTAGCCTTCTGATTTATTTTTGACTGGAGTGTTCATATTAACTTGTTTTTTAAACTTCCTGGTAATGTTTCTGTTCTTTAATTTGTTTTCTTTAGTCGCCTTTGCATGTGTCAAACTCTTATTTTAAATATTTTTAGAGTTGAGGTTTTCCCCAGCTTTCATAACAGGTAATATGATGATATTATAATCTTCATTTTTGCATCCTTCTAGGTATTCTCATAGACTCTTTTATCTTCAAATAATAATCTTTATTTGTCGCGTATTAGTAGAATCAGGTAATGAGAATGAATATAAACATGCAAGTGATGATCTACACAGCTACCCAGAAAATATCACATTTTAATATTAGCGACTTCATGAAAGAATTCAAGTTGCATCTCTCAACTTGGAGGTCGCGTTATTCCTCCAGTTCGGTGTTGGGCTCCACATAAGTTTTACTTTCCGTGATCTCATTGGCTAATAAAGAGGCTGGTGGAATGAAAGACCCTGTGCTGTCAATAAGGACGGTAAAGTAACTGTCTCGCTTGAAGCTGATATTGCATACATGAACATATTAGGTAAACATGGCCATCTGTAATTCAACTTAAGTAAATAACCAAGCAGGCCATATAGATGATGCAACAAATGCTTAGGCATATTAAAATCCCAAATTGTAACGTAGGACCAATCAGAATTAAGTATTGCGGTGGCTTAGCAACAAAAACAGAAAAAAAACAATGATTTTATTCTTAATTTTTTTCTTCTGGCTTTAACTATCGAAGAGGGTAGACGTGTTTGCGCTTTCTTGTAACTACGAGAAGCTATTGGAGTTCATCATTTATGAACATTTAGTAAACGTTTAAAATATACATCGAAGACGCGACGCTACGATAAATAATTTAAGTAAGAAACCGTTGCATCATTTATAAATAAAGGGAGAAAATTCATATATAGTAAAGGGCTATATACATCAGTGGAAAAAGTTGCATGCAAAGAAGAAAATGATGTCGAGAAATATAATTCCAAGTAAATTGAAACGGTGTAAATTATTTTATTCCATATTTGCCCAAAAGTGAGATCCCTTTTGTATCGATACCACGCCTCAGAAGTTTCACATCTCAACGCTCGCCACAGCTGCCGGAGAGAGGATTTATAGAAATCTTAGACAACGTCATCTTCACGGCTATTAGGCGAAAGGTTCATCGCTTCTACATCAAGGTAAGGTTTGGCTTCTACACGCGTCGACACACCGAGGGAGCGCGAAACTTTTGCGCGTGTGGGGCGTAGACCTCACGAAGGGGCGAATCCAACTTCAGATGTCACCGCATCGTATGATATGAATCCAACCCACAAGGAGGGGAACCGCTCCACTCTTTAAACCTAAATGTTGGACAGAACGGTACATTATATATTTTCCATAATTTTTGTTTTTATAAGTTTACTTTCTTTTAAACCCTAAAACCGAATCGGATGTTTATTAAATGAGACAAGTGAAATGGCTAAGCCATTCCAAAAATTCTGCGTACTGCCTGTCTCTTTTCATTACATATAGGTATGTAATAACAGTAATTATACGAATTCTTTAGTTTTGCTTTTATAATAAACGCTTGTTTCAATAGTACCTTGCTCATCACTTAGCGGAACAAATTATTTAATAATTGAAAGGAACTAATAAACCATGATGCAATAACTTTTTGTTTAAGCGTCAGCGACAGTTTTATACCATTCCGTACTACAAACGTACGCACTATTTTGCTCTTCTCATGCAAATAATTGAAGAACTATTTAACTTAATTTTGCTAAGGTTGACGTTTAGTTTGTAAACTATGAATACTTAAAACCATATTTAAAATAGCAAAATCTTCTGAAGTTTTAATTAATTAATTTTTATTATTTTAAATTAATTTTGCGTAGAATGTAGGTCATTTTTCATCTTTAGTGGATGCGAGGCATTCGGTGCATCCAAAAGCTGAAATGGATTATCCTGTGGAAGGTATATTTACATAGAACAAGTACATACAATTTTGATGGAAAAAGTGATTACTCTATCCAGATGTTATTCGGGATGTATTTGTACTTCGAAGTAATTTCAAATTAAGTGCTTACTTACATGTCGAAACACCCTTTAAATGGCAAGAAGCTCTTACAGAGGAAAGAAAGGAAAGAAGGAGGAAGCAAGTATCATGCTTTCAAGCATATCCCTTAGATGACGCTTAATATGGAATATTTCTATATTTTAGTTTCAAATGCGTAAAACTTTATTTTACACAAACAATAATTTGAGACCCTGCAGTAGGCTTTTTTCTGTCGTCTGTGTTTGTATAGTTGTAAAAAAAGTTCAATAAATTCAAAGAAAATTCATAGGTTATTCAGTGACACGACAGCCGAGGTTGTTAAGGTACGGAGTCCTGAACGAGCGTTTGGGTTCAAATTCGCAATATCAGAGGCATTGTCGGGCAAGATAAATAACTATATAAAAAAATAATAGGTAGATAAATAATTACATTAGATAATAACCACGCATTAAAGTCAATGCATAATTTTGGAAGCAAAAGTTGAAAATTTGCCAGAGAAATGAAGAGATCATAGCTAACTTCATTGTTGAAGAAAATGTAATTAGTTGTAAGCCAATGTAGCTAAGGAAATTGGAAGTTCTAATAATTCAGTCGACAAGATGTCTAGATTATCTATACCTATATATACCTAAATTATCTGATGGTGCAAATACTCGTATAGATAGAATCCTGTAAATTAAGCTAAACGAACTGTTGGTATTCAGCAAGTGTCAAAATTGATTTCATACGTGAATGGAATTCGTGGCATAAATAGGAACATGGTTGTTGGGGGAACTTAAGTTAATAAAAGAATATGTATTTCTAAAATTCACATCTTTCAATTCATGTTTGACAACAATGCAGAAATATTTACCGTAACCTATATCCTGAGATAAATATTTCACAGTTTACCATTGAAGCACTTGGTAACAGATGTGTCGAAGATGACCTCAACATGAAGCCGTCGTCATTGCTTAGGACAGTCCTTCCTGAATGAGTTTTTTTTTCCCCCCAGATTTTCCTCAGTATTCATAATTGTCAGATAACGGAGATTTATGCTAAATATAACCTGAAATGCTCCCTTCCTAAATTTCCTTTCAAATTATCACTTAGTTTAATGTATTTCCAGTATCCCCCGCCCATGGTTCCATATAATGAACTTTATAAACCAAAGGTAATTCTAGTCAACATCCTTACATGAGGAAATAGAGAGAAAACTGTGACTTTTGGTTGGGGTTGGAAATCTTCGTCTTGCATCCTTGAAGGATGCTTATTTAAATACGAAATTTCATATTTATCCATTTCCTTTTTGAGTAAAGCTGTTTGCACACACCCACACTAGAAAAGTGAAGGTGTGGATTGGAAGGTTGGTGATACATTTTACTGCTTAGAGATTACTCTCCTGGACATCCCTGTAGAGGAAATGAAATGATTTGCAGAGGATGTGACCCAACTCTTGACCCTGAACGTCATCAATCCAGATTCATCACCACGTCACAGCCAGGCGCTATTACTAATTTAATCCCACGGAACAGCTGAGTAAAGTGACACGACAATTTGATAAGTGCACTTAGATCTTCAGGTGCGGCATCGCTCAAAGTTGCTGTCTGACGAGCTGGAAAAAAACAGAATCATATGATCCTACTTTAGTTTGTATTTTATTGACCTTCATTCAATTCTACCTTCAGCCTCTCTTACTCCAGCGAATATCAAGCTAAATGCACAGAGGATTAATATGAATAATTTAAAATATAAATCTTTTGTTAATGAAAAATATTTTCATAGCACAAAATCATTCTGTAGCAATATACCTATTAAAAGGCGAATTTGTAGACTCAGCATTTCAATTGTTTTATATCTATTACTGTGTACAGCAAACCTCACATGAACATATTCCAATCAACTTCTGTATACCCGCAGCTAGAAATCCTTTTCGCTATACATGATGTTCCACTCGCCATCGGTATCGAATTTTGGCTCCTAAAAGTTAAAGGAGTGATAATAATTGAATTAAATTTGCTATGAATACAATATATCTTGTATATAAAATGAATACGTTGCATGCGAATGCAATGAGTCTCATTGGTGATATTTGTGTTTTAAAATATTTTATTAAATATTAAGTTATAAAGAACTACAATTAAGTATTAATTTAATATAAAGTTTTTTACACAGTATATAGTAATTTTTAAAAATACAAAACGTTATTTTCAACAACGGTTTAGACATTAAATTAAAAAGGGCATCTTTCTATCTTGTTAACAAAGATTACCCTTTTTCATAAACTAACGAAGACATTACAGTGTATGAGATGCCATTAAAAAGTTCGATTATCTTAGAGTTTCTATTTTTAAATTGGTTGGATAAACTTAATTTAGAGATATATGGCACTTAACCTCTAATTATTTTGATGCGTACGTTTTTGTTACTGTGTTGGTAGCTGATTTTGCTATTTAGATTGATAATTAATAGGTGAGCTTTTCCTCTTTGGGTGTTTGTATTTGTTTATTTTGCAACTCGTTAGCGTATGCTTCTGGAAACCACATTTATTATTATAATCTACGTAAACAGCTCTTTTTCATAGCAGCAACCAGCATGCCATTCTCCCTGGAAGTTCCTGTTATAAAGTGGAGACATGAGAGTGTTAAACGGTGTTCACATACCACAGATGCTCAGTTTCCATTGGGGACCCGGCTTAATAAAGTCAATAGGAAAGTGTTATTAATCAATGCGGTTTAAGGAGAAAACTGGGTAGAGCACAACTGAAGTCCAAGTTACAATGAGAAAGGAGATGAGGGTACCCAACGGGCGAGCAAGGGGCTCTAGCACAACGTGTGTTAAAGATTGATCCCGGCGTCAAGTTCTTTCGAGCAGCCATCAGACTTCACGGAGACAGACGGCCACTGCGCCACCCCGACACCGAAAACAGCAGCTCTAGAAGATCAAATTATACCATACAGCTGCGCCATTCTGGAAAGATTGTATCAAATTATGATAAAATGAATTGGTTTAAGGAAGCCAGCATTCGACTAGTGAACAAAGAAATATATGAGAAAAACTTTGGTGGTTCACCAGCACCTCCCGAATGCGAATCTCAAGCGTTGCCATGTGAGCCACCCAATCTGAATTCCAGATATGTGGAGTCAAAGTATTAAACGTATCTTAACAAAACTTTATTATAAATTTTCTATTTGTGTAAGGTAATGGTTTTGTCTCAAATAATACATACATACCAAAATATAACAATCTTATGTGGTACACTCATATGACTTCCTATAATCATTCTTCAATAAACTAATTTTATAAAAACTTGTCTGCCAATCTAATTCACGTTAAACGAAATAGATATTTGTAGAAATGGTTAATTTCATAATTAATTCTTTCTAGGTAAAGTCAAGGTTACGTTTAAGCTTAAGCGATTGTCAAAATGCATGAGGATGAGGAAAACGGATAAACGATTTCTCATTTTAGAAAAACATAAATATTGGAAAATTCAAATCAGCAACAAGGAAAGTCTCGAAAATGGCTAATTCCACTAAAAGCTACCTGATATAAATTGCATGTCTTTTCAATATATAATTTTTTGTAGCATTATGTTCCTAGTTTTTATTATTTATCGCCAGGCTGATGTCATAAATAAGAGATTATTTGCATTAGATTCGAGTTACGCATATTTTCATGAAAATGGTATTTTACTAAAAATCGTTACGGCCATTTTTGGAAAAATCATAGTTTTCGAGAAGTGGTCTATCTAAAGGGAAGTTTCACACACACACACACACACACACACACACACACACACACACACACACACACACACACACACACACACACACACACACACACACACACACACACGCACACACGCACACACACACACAAACACATACACACATATCCGCACACAAACCTACACACATGTGCGTACGTGAGCCATGATTTTTATTTGAAATCTTCTCTTATTTTATAGCTATAAATATTCACAATCACAAAATTGTTCAATTTTTATGAGGTTAGGAATCTGTGTAGGGCTATAAGAAATTCTTTCATACCTTATAGCTCTTTTTAAAACAGTGCTCTATTACAATATAATATTATATGAATAATTTAAACTACAAAACCTGTCTGCCTGCTGTTTATTTTTCATCCAGTTCTGAGCAATGTTTAAAGTTTAAAAGTGGCTGTTTTTAAGAAGTTCAAGATATACATTTCATTTATCATGAAAATATATCAATTATATAATATTTTAGCTAAAATCCTTATAATGTTTAAGAAAATAAAAATTATTGAAAAACTTTCCGTGTAAAAGGTGCTTTGATTTGGAGAGATTTTCCTGGAAATGAGTTTATTTATTGTATTGTCATCCAATTCTGAGCTATAAGTTTGAATTTTCCAACTCATGGTAAAATTCGTCTAAAAATGTTTTTTCCATGTCAGGATATTTTGAAGTGGGTGATTTTGATGAAAGTCAGTTGATCGTGCACGTCAACTAGTTGTGAGCTATGTTTAAAATTTAAGTCTTTAATTTGTTGAGATAACACTTTAACATCGATTACAGTATTTCTACACGACAAAGAGAAGAAAAAGCTAGTTAATTCAAATATTTTAAAAAGGAAGATGGTTTTTGAGGGTATTGTAGTGAATGGTTTAGAAGAACGTACTATCGCAGAACATATAACTGTTAAAATTATTATTATCTTTGCCCCTATAATTGTAGATAGCATGATTTGGCAACCCCGGTCAAAATTTCTATTTCAGTGCAATGTCTGCTGTGATCTGGACCGAGGTATATCCAAAACGTTTATGGCTAAGTAAAACATAAGAGTTTTACATACTTATAAAAACTGAATATGTATTCATATTTTTCCTCAGTCCTTTCTTAAATTTTATGAATGAACTCTAAGCACGAATGGAATGAACTTGATGTTTGACCTAGAGGCATCGAGGTTAGTTGGGTAAGACATGAGGCAGCCGGAATCACGGGCTTTGTTGACATGCGCACGACGCGTGATGCTGATTTAGGGCAGCAGATAATTAAAGGCTAGTGGCAGAGCGGTAATGAAAGGACCTTATCCTTCATGCTCGGTTAAAAACACTTCACTGAAGACGTCTTCCTCATTTGCTGGCTCCATCTTTGTGTGGCACGGAAGTGTAATTCCCAAACTAGAGCAGAGGAGGAAGCGATTCTCAGTATGAAGCTGTGGTAACGGTCATGGTCTTGTCAGTGAATTACTTGTTCCTTTAATTGCTGCTCGCATAGGGTTGTTATTAAACTTAAGGTGAAGTTAACAGCTTCCCACTGAGTCTGAAACAAAGAATCTTTCAAGGTTCAAAGGCGATGCGAGAAAATTACGTAATTTATTAAAATGTATTGGCGTATTTTAAAATAAAACAAAATTTTTGACAGGTTTACATGTTTGAAGATTTAATATTTTACATTTTAGATAATATGAATGCAGTCACAACATGAAGAGTAGGATTAGATTACTACGGAGAGGAAAATGAAATGAAATGTGTAGTGTTTAACGCCCGCTTTTACTACATACGGCACTGATGATACATGAGATGAAGTTGGAGCACCGGTGGAATGAGATGGCGGGGGAAACCGGAGATCCCGGAGGAAACCGGCCACGCCGTGGCTCAGTGGTTAGACCGCTTGGCTCTCACCAAGGCGACCCGGGTTCGATCCCAGGCGACCGCAAAGTGAGATTTGTGGTGGACAACACGGCACTGGGGCGGGTTTTTCTCCGGGACCTCCGGTTTCCCCCGCCATCTCATTCCACCGGTGCTCCAACTTATTCTCATGTATCATCAGTGTCACCGCCTGCGGTGCCGTATGTAGTAAAATCGGGCGTTAAACACTACACACACACACACACACACACACACACACACACACACACACACACACACACACACACACACACAACACACACACCGGAGAAAACCCGCCCCAGCGCCGTGTTGTCCACCACAAATCTCACTTCGGCATGCGACCAGTCTTGATCTATTGTACCTATGCCCCAAATGGGATATTCCCGGGAGGACGGACGAGGTGAGAGGAGACAGAGGATGGCCGTCCTAAGGAGCCACGACACTGCAGAGGGCAGGGCTCCTACATTTTGCTTAGAGTGTGAGTGAGTGTGTGGTGTTTTAGGGCCCGTCGACAACAAGGTCATTTGGGCCCGTATTTTTGCTTAGATGGAAGCCTGCCCCGGTAGGCCAGGACAACGGACATTCCTATCAACTGTGTTTCGTAAGTGGTCCCATCAGTCAGTTCGGAGACCGGCAACAGACCTACGGAGGGGGAAGTAGGTTCACTCAGGGCATATCATCCTGCCATGGACCACCAAGACATCCGCCAACACTTCCAACCTGAAAGTGACCACTAGATGAGAGATGATATGAAATGATAATAGAGATGAAAAGATAACGGAGAGGAAATGAAGGGACAGGAAATACGGGGAATGTAATTAACCTATGCAATATTCACCTGGCGACCAGGCAAAACCCCGAAAAATCCATGAGTCTGGTAGAATCGATCTCGGGCTTTCCGAATGTGGGCCACAAACGAAACAAAAATGTGAAATGTGTAGTGTTTAACGCCCGCTTTTACTAGATACGGCAGCGCAGGCGGTGACACTGATGATACATGAGATGAAGATGGAACACCGGTGGAATGAGATGGCGGGGGAAACCGGAGGTCCCGGAGAAAACCCGCCCCAGCGCCGTGTTGTCCACCACAAATCTCACTTTGCGGTCGCCGGGGATTGAACCCGGGCCGCCTTGGTGAGAGCCAAGCGGTCTAACCACTGAGCCACGGCGCGGCCACAAACGAAACAGTCTAAGCCATTCCGCTTGGTAACATTTAGAGTAACGGTTCCATTTGTATCTTAGACTTAAGATGCTAAAACAATTATTTAAGGCACGAAAATGCATATAATAGTGGCTTTAAGAGAATACGTGAACACTTACACAGTGTCCGCCTCGGTGGTGTAGATGGTAGCATGTCTGCTTCACGTTCAAGAGATCCTGAGTTCGAATATCGGTCAGGGTGAGCTACCTGGATAAGGTTTTTCTCTGAGGTTTTCCCTTAACCTTAAAGATGAATGTCGGGTAACTCTAAGCTCCATGTACCCTAGACACATTTGAGCATCATCTCACCCAATTCATTCACAGTCCGATATGACTTAACGTTGGAGGACGCAAAATTACAACAACAAAAAAAAAAGAAAAGAAAGAAAGAAACTTACACAGCCGTAACGCCACAGCGTTATTTTTTTAATATACACTTACATAGTAAATTCATCGCAAAATGTCAATCATCTTCTTCTTATACTTGTGAACACACTCCCTTAACAATTCATCTGTATCAGATCATTAAACTTGAGAAGTGTAGTTCCTCTCGTTTTCTGATGTCATACCCGTTATTTGGAACCAACGCACGCAAGCCCGTATATAGTTGAAAATGTGAAAATTATTCGTATTTCTTTTGCAAGTGGAACACCTCCATCTAAAGCATCTCTTTGCATTTGATTGTGCCCATTGTGTTTCTGAACACACAATATCATCCGCGAATGTTAAGATAAAATATGAGAATGTGTTATATGACACCCAGAACTGACCCTGTCACATTATCCTATCCATTATGCAAAGTTGCGCTGATAATTTGAACCATTATTCTCTTACTCCTTTTGCTAAAGCCGCAGTTCTTGCACCGCATGCTAATGTTGAAAGTCATTCAACATACAGAAAAATAATTCATTCTCGCCAGGATATTCTCTGCTTTCTTTTGGAAAAGTGTAATGGTTATCTTGTCAACTTAAACTATGGATAATTAGTGAAATGTTTACCTGTGGTGTTTAAATAATTACTTATGTGTTACATTTGGTTATAAATGCCAAACATTTTCAAATTGTTTCACATTGGTGCTTTAAATCAGTTCTTTTTTACTACATATGAGTTAGTGTTATTAGGTTCATGTCATATGAACATCTTTTGTGATGCACCATGCTAGAAGGATCACCTTGAATTTAGTTTATATTTATTACATATTAAGTTACCATTGCCATCGTTAACATGCTCGTATGACCTACATAATGTGCTATGAAGCGTGCGTGCACACGAGTATTTTGCCACTCCTCAGAAAACGAAAGTATAATCGACAGTGAGTACAATTTTTTTTTCATTACTTCCCTCAAGCATTTCCTCAGAAACAAATGTGTTGGTGCAGTTAGCTGAAACTTACGTAATTTGAGAGAAGGAAATGATCCGATAAAATCTTGATGTTAACAGTGTTTAATATACCTGAGCGTTTTCTTTGTATATCATTGAAATCAGTGTATATTGTGCTGCTCGAATGGTTACCATGGCTTTATTTGGTAATAGAAACCTCTCGGATAACGCACTGATTACTTCACGTGGAGTGAGCATATATCTGTCATTTGTGATTCCTGTGCATTCCATTGGCTGGAGTGATGCGTTCATTGGTGCAGGGAGGCGCACCGGTATGGTCGCGCTGTTCGAACCGTTCCTATGGATTTATCTTTGGTAATAGATACCTCTCAGATAACGCACTGATTACTCCACGTGGAGTGAGCATATATCTGTCATTTGTGATTCCTGTGCATTCCATTGGCTGGAGTGATGCGTTCAATGGTGCTCAGCACACGACCGGGAGGTGCACCAGTATGGTCGTGCTGTTCGAACCGTTACTATGGATTTATCTTTGGTAATAGATACCTCTCAGATAACGCACTGATTACTCCACGTGGAGTGAGCATATATCTGTCATTTGTGATTCCTGTGCATTCCATTGGTTGGAGTGATGCGTTCATTGGTGCTTAGCATACGACCGGGAGGTGCATCAGTATGGTCGCGCTGATGGAACGGTTACTATGGATTTATCTTTGGTAATAGATACGTCTCAGATAACGCACTGATTACTCCACGTGGAGTGAGCATATATCTGTCATTTGTGATTCCTGTGCATTCCATTGGTTGGAGTGATGCGTTCATTGGTGCTTAGCATACGACCGGGAGGTGCATCAGTATGGTCGCGCTGATGGAACGGTTACTATGGATTTATCTTTGGTAATAGATACCTCTCAGATAACGCACTGATTACTTCACGTGGAGTAAACATCTGTCATTTGTGATTCCTGCGAATTCCATTGGCTGAAGTGATGCGTTTATTGATGCTTAGCACACGAACGAGGGGAACGTCAGTAACCCTCTCACTCTTACAAGATTAATCAGTGCGTTATCTGAGAGGTTTCTGTTAACAAAGATAAAGTCATGGTAACCGTCCGAGCAGCGCGACTATACTTATTTATCTGAATTGAGTCATGATTAAAATTATAACCTGCACTTGGTCTAAATTATTACTGCTCTTCTCATGCCACATCTGTAAATGAAATAAAGGCTCTCGTGTTACCCATATCTAAGATAGAGCAATAAACATCGCTGTCTAGCACATAGTTAACACCCGCTGTATCAGACACTTAAACTGTAAGATATCTTTGGGTTATTTTACAGTTGAAAATTATTCTCTGAGGCACTCTGTTCTAGAAAGAAACTTATAGCAGTTTTATTATAAAAGAAAGCGGAATACTGTCTTAATACCAAAATAAGATCATTGTATATTGTGCATCCATAAAATATATCCATTGTAATGCAATATATTCCACACATATGTTAACTTCTAAAGCATTAAATTTGACCTACTATCTGATTACAGATATTTTTAGAAACTAATTAAGATATGCCATAAGATATGGACAAACGACATCTGTTTCCTAGATTTGATTATTACTTATTCCTATAATATTAAAGGATAAATGAGAATCAAATCTGAGAGAATGCTGAAGATAACATGATTAATAAAGTATCATTCTAGCTACATATAATCCAAGAAATAATAGGGACCAACTGGATATTCAAAGCCATTATCGTTTATTTCTAAGCAATTAGTTCCTCTTGCTTTTCTTTGAGAAAACACTGTTTACACTGGCATGTGTTTCAATAACTTTCTTTTGTCATTACACTATGACTTTATGAAAGTAGGGCAGGAGTACAGAGCTGCAAATGAAAAGAGAGGAAAGATAGAAGGCCTATGTCCACCATTCAAGTTCTCACGCAGTACATTATTTTTATTGATATAAAAACCTTAGTGAAAAATTAACTAGCTTGCCACTAACCATGGAGTACAGGAGGGCGGGGATGTGCTAAACAGTCCTGTAGCACGCTACAAAATAATAAGTTTATTTTGATTGTGCACACATTTATTAGGACTGCACATGCAGCAGGAGAAGGAAAGGTCATAGCGAACCTCCAAATTATAATACACAATTTACGATTTTAATTATAACCAGCACTTTAATTGCAATAAAGGCATACTAAATCTTCTTTGTGGCCTTAGTCTATTACATATATGAATGTAAAGAGGCTTAAATAAGAGATAAAACTTTAAAGTTATTAATATAAATTTATATTATAAATATTTTACATGCTCAGTAGTTAAGCGAATTATATTCTTGGAGTGCTCAAAAATTGTAGAGATCAACCTCTAACACAGGAGTGATATATTTTATCTCTACGCCACAACAACCAAAATTGACGAGCTACAATATATGTATTCCTTAGAGTAAAATATATATTTTGGAACTGAAAACTTGCTGAAGTCTCAATAGTACAAAAGCCGAGGAAATTACTAATGATGTAACACCATAATGGTAAGTATTTCTGCTGCCCTTTTATCAAAAGCATCTCAAAAACCATTGTTTAAAACATTGACGACAAATTTAAACACCAAGAGCTGGTTTGATGCTATCAGTTGTATTTTAAAATTGGTAAAATCAACTACATCCAGAAAGTTCCTGAAGAAGAAAAGGTCTATCCGGAGGTTTTCATTGATGTTGCAAGGCTTTGTGTAAATTCTGGAACCAATTCGTTTAATTTAAACTACAATGAGGATTCTGTAAGTTTTTTATTCATGTAAATGAAAACATATATTATTAATAGAATTGTTAGGGTTAGTCATTGAAAAAAATTCGGAACTTAAAAGAATATTAATTGGGTTCCTCAGCAAGCATATCGGATCATTAACTGTGATATTAACGTTGCTGAAAATTTCCTAATAGCTTGACTTACAGATGACTGGGATGTAATATTTACCGTTTAAAATTTCGGAAATAAAGCAAATAAATGGACCAAATATTGCCGCAATGAACTCAGTGAAACAAAACTAAGCCACAAAACCCGGCGATGTACTCATAAAAAGACGATGTATTTTCCGGGTTCAATTAATCTAAGAGATCCTTATGCAGACATTGCCAAATATCTGGGGATGTTAGGATTACTAAGGAGGGGATTCTGTTTCACGACCAGTCTTCATTTATTGTATCTATGCCCCAACTGGGGCATCCCAGGAAGGAAGGATGAAGGGAGAGCACACAGAGGGCGGCCGACCCAAAAGTTACGACAGTGCAGAGGTTAGGGTTCCTACATTCTTTTATCAGTTGGAAACTCCCCGGCAGGCCAACACAACCGGTATCCCGCCCGCTGTGGTCTGGAAATGGTTTATCGGGTCGACCCAGAGACCGGAAACCTTCCTACCGAAGGAGGAAGAGTTTACCAGGAGCATATCATCCTGCAATGCAGCGCCGAGACTCCTGCCGACACTTCTACCCTGAAAGAGACCGCCAGATGAGATTTATATGATTGGGGATTAAATGGAGGGACAGGAAATTCGGGGATTTAATTAAGCAGGCATTCAAATGGCGATCCGGGAAAACTCCCGGAGAACCCCATTTGTCATGTAGGTCGGTCACGGGAATCGAACCCACGCCTCCCAAATGCGGGGCACAGACGAAACCGCCTGAACCACCCAGCTTGATCGGGCATTCCATTAAACACTAAATAGTCAGAATAAGCCCGAAGAAGGAAAAAAATGGAAAGCTTAACAGCTCTTTTAAAAATTATCGCTACTTTGGCATAATTCAGAAGTGACAATATATTGCTACAAACTTTTGATCAAATAAGAATGCTCTCTGGACATTATCTAACTTTGCTGCTACACCAATAAAGCTAAGTTGAACATGATTCAAAGGACTGTTAATGTACCTTGGCTCGCTCCGATAAACACCTACTTCGTTATCTAAAACAATACTATGGCCTGTGAAGAAATGATTTAGTGCAGTAAAGTGTTATCAGCACTCTGATTCATGCCAATCTGTGAGATACAAGCTCAACTTCCTTGTCACAAAGTGAAGAGCTTAATTAGAGGACTGACGCAATTAAATTGTCTTGTAGCGTGCTAAAATATTATTCGTTAATGACTGTAAACTGTCTATCAGTGTATTTGCTCGATCAATATACTGGTTGTGATTAATTATTCAAAAAGTATATCCTTTGCACTCAACTCATAAACTGCTTTTCATAGCATACTTTTGTTTCCGCGAATCATAATTATGGTCTGTTTTAACCCATTCTCTCAAAGGTATTTCTCCCTTTTCTTTGCTTTATAGGGAAAATTTTAGGCTGTAGGGTGTGTAAGAATATGTGATAAAAGACTATTTAACACACGAAATAAGATTTTAAAGACTGATATCAGGTGTGAGCCTTTAAGACAAGAATAAGTAATGACATTAGAATAGAACTTTCAAGTAGAGGAAGTGGAGGAGAGATGGTATCAACGCGTGTGATGAGTGTTCCCTTATTTGTCGTTGCAAACATATTCTTATAATGTAATAGACGGGATAAAGCACATCCAAGAAAGCAGACGGAAATCTTATATAAAAGAATACGTTGGAAAAAGAAGAAGCTCATGTCTAAATTTGTTCAGTTATATATGCTAAAGGTAAACAATACACATAATGCTTTATATACATTCACAGCAGCATAAGGAATATAGGTATGCATGTTGGTATTAAAATATCTACACAGTTAGCAGCAAAGTTAATCAATCATTCTTATCACTTAACTTGAGAATCGTGGCTGCTTTTTGAGACTACAGGTGCATCTTAGTACATAATCTACTAGTTGCGGATTAATAGGCGCCTACTACCTATTTTATTTCCTTCATTTGTGTTTGGAAATTAAAAATTACTCAAGATTTCGAGAAAATCTGATACAACGGAAATAAAATGATCTGCATAAACATTATAGGTGCTGAAGGATCCACAATGGGATCCACGTAGCGTTGAGAAATACTCCATCTTTTAATATTTCATATATAATGGTTCAACTTATAAAGTTCAGTAGTGAATTATTCACAGTCAAATGGCTAGCCTATGGTCTCTTATGTCCTTTGTCCCAATGTTTTCTCTTTAACCACTCCTTCTACGGATCTTAGAAGCAATTTCTTCACATCCACAGTACCAGCAACTTCTTTTCCACTTTTCAGCACTATTACTCATTCACACACTCTCTCTAAAACAGTTTTTAACATCAGTACTTAAATTGTCTACACAGTTCTCAGCATATTTATTTCCCAAATTATTATTTTCAGATACGGTTTAAAAAGACCTCCAACAATCTTCGAAAGATTATGCTCCTCCACACAAAGCAAATTCTTTAGCTCTTCTTCAATAGTCTTCAAGAATTAGTTGTTTTAACATTATCATTTCTGGAAATTAATTGTTCTTTCACACTAGCCGTGTGTAGGACGCACTATGAAATGGTAGAGCCAGAATGAAATATTCAATGCCATAGCCGAGATTTGAACCACGGATCTGGTTTCCGTCCAGCCGCTCTAACCATTTGAGCTACTATGGCCAACGTGCCAACATGACATTAAATTCTCCAAATGACTCGTGTTTCTCCCGGTAAACCACTAGGAGTTCTCATAAACACATGAGACAACTACCTTAATGGCGACTTACTATGCTATAAGTACTTTAAGGCCCTGGCTTTATAGTTTGGACCACTATTAGGTACAATTAATGGAAATTAATTGTTCTTTCACACTAGCCGTGTGTAGGACGCACTATGAAAGGTTAGAGCCAGAATGAAAAATTCAATGCAATAGCCAGGATTTGAACCACGGATCTCCTGATTTCCGTCTAGTCGCTCTTATCCATTGAGCTACCATGACCAACGTTCTGTCATCACATTAAATTCTGTAATTATTGACTCATATATTTTCCCCGTAAACCACTCTCGTATTTGAGGAAATACGACGATTGAGATTAATTAAAATAATAAGAGTTTAATTATGAAGCCTGGGACATAAGTACTTACAACAGTAAGTCGCCACAAACGGTGTATCTCGAATACGAGAGCATCTAGTGGTTTACCAGGAAAATATATGAGTCAATTAGAGAATTTAATGTCAAGACAGCATGTAGGCCATTGTAGCTCAATGGTTAGGAGCGACTGGATGTAAACCACGAGATCCGTGGTTCAAATCACGACCATGGCATTGAATTTATCAGGTTGAATATTCAATTCTTGTCCTAAAATAAAATATATTCCACAAATTCTCCAAATAGGCGTTGAGCATAGTGTACGGGACATCCCTGTCGCGCCGTTTTCTTCCTCCAATTTTGCGACATATTTTCGTCTTGTATGTGTGTGTGTGTGTGCGTGTGTGTGTGTGGTACAGTTATTTATAAATCCACCATTTGGCAAAGATTCTAGACATATGAAACACTGGCGTGTATTGAAACAACGTGAAAGTACAAATAGATTTAATTGAAACATTTATTGGCACTGGAAGTTGACGTCTTGAGGATGGCATCCTATACTCTATAACAAAAGCATAAAGAATATGTATATAGAGTGCTCTTATGTCTATCTCTTGCTCTATAGTTGAGGTAGAACTGCATTTAACTATTATGCATTAAATCCCATTTCATTCATTGACTTATATGCAGCCTAAGACGGACTTACAAGACATCTTTTACATGTGTGCTTCTAGTAATGTAGAAAATAGCTTCATAAATCCTGGGTGTTAAAAATAACTAAAGTGTAGCAGTTTAATATTGGGATCATTATTGAATATAACATCCCTTAGATAGGCTCCTTTGACCAGGGCATTCTTGGTTTTAGTAATTGTACTATATAATCATATTGAATAATGTGTTGTACGCACCTTCTTTTACATATTTCTACAGGTAGGTATATTGTTAAAGTGAAATAAATACTTCGAAAGGAGTTGAGAAACCATTCCATTTATTTCTGCAGCAGATATACGAACATTAATATTTGTTGATGTGCTACTCAAATTATTTAAAACGTGTGTTTTATAGCTTCCTAGCAATATAAATTTTAAACACCTCTATTACTATGAGCCAATTTGTATTTGGAGAAATATATGTTAAAATATATACAAACTAAAAATTCTTTGTTAATATTGAAGAAAAGAAAGACGGAAGGTAGGAAAAAAGTAATGAAAGAAATTGAGTCTGGAGGAAAGAAGGAAGGAATTTAAACCTGCATTTGTTTCACTTAATTGGCATAGCGAATGTTACTTATACGAATACTACAGGAAGGTCTAGTCTGTCTACAACACACCTCAAAGGGAAATTTCATTGTACCTTTTTCTTTGTTTCAGGAGCGTTTCTAGTAACATATGCGATCGCTATGATATTTTGTGGCATCCCTATCTTCTTCCAAGAAGTTGCAGTTGGACAGTACTTAGGAGCAGGAGGAATGACATTGGTGGGTCAACTCTGCCCACTGCTACAAGGTACGTTTTCAATATATTATATGATTTAATAAATTATATGTAATCCTAGCATTATAAACATACTGTGCAAAATTCGCTCAATGTGGTTTTAATAACAGCCTAGAAGCAATGAAATAATGCAGCTATTAAAACGAATATACTTTATTCAATTCTGGTTTCCTCTTAGCCTACAGAGGTGTATACTTCTGTAAAGATAAAAATGTAAACAGTTGTCTGTCTGATGCTTATTAAGGTATATGCCATCGATTATTTCTTTTACTCTCTATTCATAAAGTTTGGCTTAAAATACTTATATATTCCAGAGCTATGAAAGCATGCCAGTCTTGGATTGAACACATAAATATAGCGTACTAATAAATGATCTGAGCAATTTCTTACGTCCAGTGTAGATATTTGGCGTGTTATCACAAGGCTTTACAGCCATACAAGACACGCTTGCTTTTATGTGCCATTATAAGTACTCTGCTTCTACTGATCTGAGCAATTTCTTAAGTTCAGTGTAGATATTTGGCGTGTTATCACAAGGCTTTACAGCCATACAAAGACACGCTTGCTTTTATGTGCCATTATAAGTACTCTGCTTCTACTGATCTGAGCAATTTCTTAAGTTCAGTGTAGATATTTGGCGTGTTATCACAAGGCTTTACAGCCATACAAAGACACGCTTGCTTTTATGTGCCATTATAAGTACTCTGCTTCTACTGATCTGAGCAATTTCTTAAGTTCAGTGTAGATATTTGGCGTGTTATCACAAGGCTTTACAGCCATACAAAGACACGCTTGCTTTTATGTGCCATTATAAGTACTCTGCTTCTACTGATCTGAGCAATTTCTTAAGTTCAGTGTAGATATTTGGCGTGTTATCACAAGGCTTTACAACCATACAAGACACGCTTGCTTTTATGTGCCATTATAAGTACTCTGCTTCTACTGATCTGAGCAATTTCTTAAGTTCAGTGTAGATATTTGGCGTGTTATCACAAAGTTTTACAGCCATACAAAGACACGCTTGCTTTTATGTGCCATTATAAGTACTCTGCTTCTACTGATCTGAGCAATTTCTTAAGTTCAGTGTAGATATTTGGCGTGTTATCACAAAGTTTTACAGCCATACAAGACACGCTTGCTTTTATGTGCCATTATAAGTACTCTGCTTCTACTGATCTGAGCAATTTCTTAAGTTCAGTGTAGATATTTGGCGTGTTATCACAAGGCTTTACAGCCATACAAAGACATGCTTGCTTTTATGTGCCATTATAAGTACTCTGCTTCTACTGATCTGAGCAATTTCTTAAGTTCAGTGTAGATATTTGGCGTGTTATCACAAGGCTTTACAGCCATACAAAGACATGCTTGCTTTTATGTGCCATTATAAGTACTCTGCTTCTACTGATCTGAGCAATTTCTTAAGTTCAGTGTAGATATTTGGCGTGTTATCACAAGGCTTTACAGCCATACAAAGACACGCTTGCTTTTATGTGCCATTATAAGTACTCTGCTTCTACTGATCTGAGCAATTTCTTAAGTTCAGTGTAGATATTTGGCGTGTTATCACAAAGTTTTACAGCCATACAAAGACATGCTTGCTTTTATGTGCCATTATAAGTACTCTGCTTCTTTATGTTCCTGCAGATATCCAATGACTTCCTGATGTCTGACTGTAAAATGTAGTTATCAAAGCAATTGGTGATGCCAGCTCACTTATAAAGGGCTCCCATACAAAGGGCTTAAATTGTCCATACTGAGTTACCAAATGTCACCCGGTGCTTCTCCTGAACTTTGTTCCGATGTATTCCTGCTGACAGATGTGAATGACATTGAAGCACAGCATAAGCTTTCTCGTCACCCATCTTTGCCAAATTCTGTACTATCGGAGGAAACCGAAAGATCGCTGAGAAAGAAAACAACACGAAACTAATTTTATATATGATCAGAAATGTTCGTTTTGTGGGGAATAAAAATCTGTAGTTGCGTTTTTGTCTTTTATTTTCCAATGTTTATTTTAACTTTCCATTGTGGCCCAATTCAGTCTCTTCTCTCATCAAATCGCACGCTAATGTTCAGCTACAGAAATTAGGATTGCTTCTCTCCTCCGGTTGAATACAGCTACTTTAAAAAGCGTACTGAAGAAACAGCAAAGCAGGACTCTGAAGATTTCTATGAATGTGCAGAGAGCAAATCGGGCAGCTGGATAACCATAAATAACTCCCAGAATAGCAACAAAGTTGGACTATCGGTGTTAATGCAATCAGAAAATGCCAGGTGATGGTTTCTTTAAGAGGGAAAATAAATTACTCACTGCATTACATTGTGTTTATTATTGTAAACATCTCTCTATTGTATTACGCTGTCTATGATATGACATGAAACTATGATTCTATTATATTGCAAATACAATAGTGAAACGAAGTTTCATTTAGTAATTTTTGTGTAAATATAATTCCAGTTTGCTTAAGATTTATATTTTCATATCACTCTTGAAAATTACAGCAGATTTATTTTTTGCCAAAAGAGGACTTTATTTTTCAAATTAACATTATACTTCTAGTACAAGAACCACATTATTGTAAATCGCTATTAGGAATGTATTTGAGATCTCCTAGCGGTTTACTGGAAAATACGAATCACTTGGACAATTTAATGGAGCACCGGCACGTTGCCGAAGTAACTCAGTTGCTTTCTTTTTAATTTTACTTTCTCCAACGTTAAGTTATATAGGAGGGTGAATGAAATGCGTAAAATGATGTGCAAATGAGCATGGAATCCATAGAGCTTAAAGTTACCCAAAATGAAACTTTTAGAATAAGGGAAAACACTCACTCTGACCGAGATTCGAACGCGGGACCTCATGAATCTGAGTAAGACACGCTGGTACCTACGCTATAGAGGCGTAGCAGATAGCAGTTGGACGAAGGCTGGACTATGCTGAGACCGGAGGACATGTGTCTAATCCTGGCTATGACTTTGAATTTCTCAGTCTGATTCTACCTTTTCAATATTTTCCTAAACACGGCTGGTGTAAAAGAGGAACTAGGACCATATTAGTACTTAAAGACCAAAGAAAAGGAATTACGTTGAGGAAGAGACCAAAAGACATCGCAGTATGAACTGAAAATAATCTAACAGAACTGTTTAAATACAAGAAGAATAACGAAGAAAATGGCACAAGCGATATCCACCACAAGAGAAAGGCAGAGATAAAAAAGAAATATATTGGGGAGAATAGAGAACTTACTGTATACTTACCGCCATTTGCTATATTTTCTTACATTGTCGTTTGTTTCAGGTGTTGGATATGCCACAATGACGATCGTATTCTTTCTCGACATCTACTACTGCATCATCATAGCGTGGACCATCTTTTATCTGATAGCAACCTTTGTGCAGTTGCCAGGCTTACCTTGGGAATCTTGTGGTAGGTACCTTCATTGTGTAGTTATTTATAATTTATGAAGTGTGAAAATTAACGCATGCATCTTTTGGTCTTCATCACCATCGCGGTTTAAGACCTCAGAATGACCCACTTTAAGGATGGAAATGGATCGCATACTTATAACAAGCAAAATAAGTACACATTTTCGGGAACATATATGAAGGTCATTTTTCAGAAATGAATATAATTTACTGGCAAACAAATATCCGTTCAGAGAAGCAATAAATATTAAATATACTGAACACTGTCGGTTGATGATTCACGCTGACCTCTTCTTCCTCTTAGAATTACAGCCTTCTGTGCTGGTGAAGTAAAAATGGAACATTCAAAAAGAGATACCAGAGCTCATATTAATGCTTGTATTTTATCATCAGCTAGAATGTTTCTTTCATCTATAATTACTATGCAGTTATGTGTTAAAGCTTTGAAAATTACGTCATGTCTATATATGTGGACTTTTTTACCCTCACTTAAAAGTTTGCCTCTGAATAAACGTACTGTAGCGATATGTGAAGAGTGTTGCATACCAAAGAAGTCATGCCTATACCAGATTCAGAGAAAAATTGTTGTTCTTGCAGTTTTAGTACACTCATTTCTTTATGTTTCCTTAATTTGTCTATCCTCGTAGACGACATGTAAGATAAAACAGTTCCTTTACAATATAATTACGAACATTGCTTTCCATGTTCTATGCAGAAAATTTACTGTAAATCATTGCTCGTTTCAGTGCGGTACCTTAATAATTGGATAAGCAAACGTTTTATTCATCTATGTAAAATATTTATTGATCATTTTTACTTCCTCTACGACGTATTTACAATAAATACAGGAAGTATTAATTCCACCCAACAATTTGTCTGTTGGGTAAAGGCCTCCGACAGGAGTGTCTGCGGGTTGGAAACTCGAATACTTAGGGACCCCATCCATGCTAGCGCACATTATCATCTGAATTTGGTCGCCTTTGGGAGTCTCCGCTCTTTCTTCTCTCCCAGAAAGTCACGGTAGAAGTTCAAAGGTCTTAAGAACCTCCATTGGTTGCTCTGACCTGAACCTTTCTTTGTACGTACTTACCCTTATTTGTCTTTACCTTTACTTCCGTGTGTCTCCGTCTGTCCGTGAACAGCATAACTCAAAGACGCAAAGCTCGCTATCAGACGTATTTGGGAGGCCCGGGTTCGATTCCCGTAAAAACCTACCTGAGTTGATTCGGGGTTTTTCCGGGTAGAAAGACAATTGCAGGGTAGGTTAATTACATCCCCCGAATTACCTGTCCCTCCATTTCATCGCCATTATCCTTTCACATCATCTCTCCTCTAATAATCTCTTTCAGGGTAGAAGTGTCGGCGGGTGTCTCGGTGGTGCATAGCAGGATAATATGCTCTGAGTGAATCACTTCCTCCACCGGAAGGTCGGTTGCCGGTTTCGGAAACGGTTGCTGGGACCGCTTCTGAGCCACATTAGGGGGGAATGTCCTTTTCATGGCTTACCGGGAAAGTTTGCATTTTACTTTAACTAAAATGTAGGACTCTGCCCTCTGCACTGGGACGACCGCCCTCTGTCTCATCACACCTCGTCCTTCCTCCCGGGGATGCCCACATGGGAACATAGGTACAATAAATCAAGACTGGTCACACTACCGAATCCCATCCGTAGTAATCCTAAACCTAATCCTAGTATTCAAGTTCAGCATCTTTCAAGGGTGCGACACGAAAATTTTCGTGAAAATTCCCTACTCTAAACTAATGAAAATGAATGAAATGACAAACGAACTACTTTCCATGACTGGTAAACAGTAGCAGATCGACAAAATATTTTTGCAGAAAAAGTAGATATCTATTTAAAACACACATTTAATATAAGTATATATTTATTTTAATGTTTTATGGAGTGAACAGCTTCTGAATATTCTTTGTTAAATGTTTGAATTATGCAATACTTACACTTTTCTCAAATTGGAAGTTCTTAATTATCTTTTATCTTTTTGCCATGGACAGATAGCGGGATGCCAAAGTTATCACATAGCGAACGGCACTTTAAATGTTTGATTGTCGCTTAAACTCTACTGCGGTCTCCTATTTTCCCTGCAATTACAAGAACATAAGCAATAAGATAATTTGTGAACAATTACTTCGATAAACTTGAAGTAGGTGGAGAAAAAGTGTTTGTAAAAAATAATTTGAACAAGAACAGGGAATGTCATGTGAACACAGCGGACCCTTGTGCTTTCTATGCCATCTACTTATAGTAACTAGAAAAAAAAAATATTTCTATTAATAAGTCAGTACAAGTGACCGGAAATACACTTTTGATACTCCCTGAAAAAAAAACAAAGAGTTTTTAGAAAAGAGTCCGCAATCTTGCATGTATCCGTATGTATCTGTGAGCAGAACAGCTCAAAAATGAAAGATCATTAAATACCAAACTTGGTACTTACTTCAGCATCTTTCAAGGATACAATACAAAGACTTTTAAGAAAAGTTTATTTAGTTTACCTTTTACTTAAACATTTCAGAAATATTTTATTTTCTAAATATGACAGATTTTGCATCTCTTGAGACTTTCCCCGCCGACGTCATGAAGAACAGTAAAGTTATCTTCCAGGCTAGGGCGTGGTCCGGTAGGATTGAAATATCTTAACGTTTCGCTAAGGACTGCGCTTTGCATCTTCTAGGAGCGATCCGTGTTCTTCAGAGCTCCACGGAGCAGTCCTTGGCGAAACGTTGGGATATTCTAATCCTACTGTATCACAGCTTACAAGCCCGGAAGTTCACCTTACTGTTGAGACACTTGTTTTAATGTCACACCCCAAAATATTGTTATTATTGTTATATTGTTATTTTAAATTTATTTTAAAAATATCTAAAAATAAATCATAAGATTAAGAAGTGATTTGAAGTGTACGAGATGAGTAAAAAAAAAAAAAAAAAAAAAAAAAAAAGATGTGTTCTAAAGTGTTCTAAAATGTAATTTGTTTTAACAATGTTAGAAGTTTAAAATTATTTAAAGTTATGATTGAGTGTTGGATTATGGTTTAAATTAAGTTTTCAAAACAAATATCTTAAAAATAACCAAATATGGTATGATTTTATCGGTAGTTAAGAACAGCGTGGCCAATAAGAAAACGTTGAATTGCCATAGTGACGGTAAAAATCAATGAATTCGCTTAGGAAGGAGGAACCGTCACTCAGTGTCAGAACGGATAGAGAACAGACGTGTAAACATGTGTAAAAGTTTTCTGTTATGAGTTCTTAAAAGAAGTATCCGTCTGTGTTAAGGTAAGCATGTTAGCATTGCATTTTTTATATTTACGTGGTAAATATAAAGTAAAGAAAAGAATTTAAATTATAACTATTTGTCAAATCACAAGTTTCTCCAACTCGATTCGGGACCACGACCTGAGGGAAAAGTATAACTACATTACGAATCCAAACTAAATCTCATGGTAACCGGGAACTTCAAATTAAATGAAGGATTGTTCGACAAAATTAACACTTTATTTCGCTACAGTGTTCTTCTACAGATTTTGATTAAAATGTCACATTTTTAAAATACTTTTATGTCAATGATATGAAACATATTTTGAATTTTTTGACAATAATTCCAAGTCCTCATGAATTTGAATGATCTTTGTATAATTGATAAACCCTAAGATAGAGAAAAATGATTCTTGAAAGAAGGAAATAAATAAAACATGTAGAATTCTTTAAAACACACAGTTTTCTGTGAAGTGAACCATTTGCCATTTTTTTTTAAATTTTCTAATGCATATACGTTTCTCAAATGGGAAGCCTTTCATCGTTATTTTGACGTCCTGGACTGGTCAAGAGATTGTATTGTCAAAGCTATTGCTTAGCACTCAGCTCATAAAAATGTTGGGTATCACCTAAACCTGCTGAATTCTTCTATTCCCTTTCTATCTATAAGAACATATGGAATGAAACTATTTCTACATATGGTGTCTCGAATACCATGCCCTATGTAAAAAAACAAGCTTTTAAAATAATATTTTCTCTAAGAGTGACTAGAGAAAGTCATATGAGTTCACATATTCATATCTGAAATGTCTTGGACGTACAAAGCGACTGGCTCTTCAAGGCCATCACATAGTGACCAGCTCTTTAAGGATCTTGACTATAGTTTGTCGCAACTGGCGGCAATGCGCAAAAAGAGACAGTGCGGCGTGGAGAGATAAGGGACTGATAGTGCAGCACGGAGATAAGGAGCATGCCGAAACAAATAAATATAGCGCGGAAATAAAAGGTCTGCCAAAACAAATAAAGTTATATAAATGGAAAATTCTAGTGACATCTTGATTGATAGAGAACATTCTACAACCGTCTGGATTCATGAATGATCGTGTATAAAAGGAAGCCGTGGCTAGTTTATCGACAATTGTAACGAGAGTTGTAATCGGAACTGATGTGAGCTCTTTGTTGTGGTCAACAACCTTGGAAGATTGTAATTGTGTATGTGACGTAATTCTGCTACTGTAAGGTTTGACTAAAGTGTATTTCTACGTAAATAAAGAACACCTCCAATTTCTGAAAATTGGACTTTTAAATCTACGAACTCACAAAGTCACCCTATTGTATTTCCCTATGTACTACGGGACAGAGCGTTGAGGCGTATTGACCTTCAGTGACTAGCGCTGCGATTATCTTCTTATCTGTTGATAAGAAGAGTGAAATATTCAAAAGTTGGCGTACAGTAAAGGATGAAACACAGAAGAAACACTTGGAACTGCATGTCTGATATATAAGGTTAGCCAATTATTATACACAACACGGGTGAGCAGTCTAAAAAATGACCTTTAATGATTATAAATGTAATAAAATTCTACCCACGTAATTCTTTATTGTAATATTTATAAAATAATGAAAATGAGGCTAAACACCCCTATCTTCTACAATTTTCATAATTGAAAAAAACAGAGAAAACCAACTAAATTGGTTACTACAGGTTTGTTATAACATGACTGTTGCAAATATAGGAAGTGCACGGTTATACGATATAAATAAATTTTATGGTGTGATCAATCTCTAATTTCTAAATGGTGATTTACTCAACTGGCAAAGACACAGTGCCAAATATATCATCAGCAAAGATGTCTGACATCTTTGATTCAGACATTTCAACGATGTCTCACTGTCATTATCGCTATTATCGTATATAAATCTTCAACCTTGAGCTTTTTGTTTCAGTGTTTCATCCGTTTTCCCAATAATTATCAATTCTTCTAGTTTTATGGTTAAAAAAGCTCTAAGTCATTAAGGGTAAGCTTTTCGTACTAAATAATTTCTGTAATTATAGGTAATATATGGTAATGCAATTAATTTTCTGAAGCGTAATCAATCTGCACAAATAGGCCATTGCCGTAATATAAAACACATGATCTAAATGCACACGTTAAGCTATACAAAATTATGTGTATGTAATTTCAGATATTACAATTGTAATTACTAATGTTGCAATTACTAATGAAACACAAGCTCATGTTAGTTTAATAATGATGAATCTGAATGAAAATATAAATAAAAATAACGTCATATTAATAGTTCTGATTTAAATCACATTACATAAAATAAATGCCCCCCCCCCCAACCGTCATAGCGACGAATGAAATGCGTTGTGCAAAACATACCACGGAAATAAAAGATAAACAACAGTTCTCCTGACTTTGATTCAATGTATCTGGAGCATTAAAGTGCTATAAGTACAATCCCAACAGTTCATCAGCAATATCTGTTGTGGAATAAAAACACCTACCCCCCCCCCCCCCATCTTTCTCCTTGTCACAATATTCAATCGGGATTGAATATGATTATATGATTTCTCGTGCCTGCCGATGTATGAGCGTTGCTGTCCAGAAGACAAAATTACATCTGAACAGATAGTACACACACTGGACTCGCCGTGTATGTGCGATTACTTCACGTATTGTAAGCATCTCTGTGTTTGGAATTTTTCCCGGTACGATTCCTCGCTTTGCCATGTAGTAATAAAATTATTTTTACAAATCTTTCTCACGATTAACATGAAGCAAAGGTAGTTTTTACACTAATAAGTGGAGAAAGTCATGTGAAATGGTCGTATCGGGTAACTATTGTTTTCGTCGCTTGATAGATTACCGCCTCTGTGGTGTAGGGACAGCATCGTATTCAAGATGCCCCGAGCTCGATTCTCACTTCAGATTAGTTATTCGGATAAGGGTTTTCTCTGGGTTTTCCTTTATTCCGAGGAGACAAATTTCGGTTAATTTTAAGCTCTCTGAAAGTTATTTAGAGTATCATTCCAATCATGGCCCAATATGACCTACAAGGTTAATATCAAAAGTATCAAACCATTTCATTTCGGTCTGACCGTTACCAAACCCTGAATATATTTCTGCGTATGCCCCTGGGCAGATTGGTTGCAGTCTCTGCACTGATCTACAAAGAGAATGACGTAGCCTTGACGTAATTGATTTGCTACGTGCCTGGCATACCACATGCTGCTCACTGCAGTTGTGCACGAAACGCTTGTGGGAATTTTACCGTGTGCAGCTTTATATTAATAATTCATTCATGCAGCAATTGGAAGTAACCTTGTACAGTTTATATCATGTACAGAGGTTTGGTTTTTAATTTATTACCATACGAAACCCAATTTAGTGACTTGTGGCCCTAAAACCATCAAGCTAGAAACATTTCATAACCATACGCTTAGATTTCATTTAAATTATTTATTACAAATATGGTATATTGTATGTATGATTTATTGACAAAACCACGATTATACGGGTCTATTTTGATAATAAAATAATACAATAAGCTCTTCTATTAATTAAAACTGCGTTTGTTACCGTCTCAAGTACTGGCAAATAAACGTTTTATTTCAACAGGACATTTTCAAATTGATATTACTAAAGTAAAATACAGCATGTTTAATGGAATATAATGTTCATTGCTTTCTCTAGCATATAGGATTATTGTTTATCACCTAAACATTCAATACTGAAATTTCACTATAAATACATATTTTGATATTCCATGAATACAAAAAGAAAAAGAAAGAAAACAAGAACACGTATTTTTAGAAGAAAGCCTGTAGTTGTGTGTGAGAGTGTACGCGGGTGCAGGTTAACACCAAACCTGATATTTAAGTTCAGCGTTTTCCAAGAGTGCGACACAAGGAGTTTAAAAACTCCCTCGGTCAAAGTCAGTATTTATGTGGAAATTTTTTTTTTGAAAATTTCAGTTTTCTCCAGAATGGGTCTAATGATTTTGGTTAAAATGGCTTATGTTTAAGATATTTTAGAAGCTTTTCGTAGCAAAAGTCCCTCGAATTTTCTCGAAACCGAAGATTCCTGAGTTGAAGTAACCAAAAAACTATGAATTTCCTAATTCTTGACGTCAGCAACGAATGTTCTCGGCAGCTGATTTGAGATTAAGCTGCTTGCAACAAAGTGGTCGTGGAAAATTGCACCACCACCGGTTCAATCCCATATTCCCTTCGCCTACCATACTTGGCCATCTTCTCCCTGCGGTATATCCTCTTAACAGGCACTTCCCGAGATGCTACGCCCTTGAACTACATCTTGAACAAGACTGTGAAAAGCATCACGACGCAATGCAGATCCCACAACCACCTGGAAAGGAAACCCATTCTGCTTGCCTACTCTGAGCAGAGCATAGAAAATAATATTTCCATACTAATAACTATATATTGTTTTGCGTTTAGGTGGAACACAAATATCTGTATTCCTTTGAATGTCAGAGGAAATGGAACGAATCCTGTGTATTTCAAACCACTTTAAAGACTATAATTTCTAGATGATTTCGGTCTAGCCGAAAAAAGCTATAAATTGAGATCTTCTGAAAGTGTGAAAAAGTATTCATAAAATGAAGTTAAGAACAATAGTGAGGAGAAATACTTACTTAATTCGTTAACTGCGCATGGAACAAAAGTGGAATATTTATCTTAATTATTACCTTGAAAGCTAATAACTTTCTAGGTATGTTCCTCCTTAGAATCACAAAACCATTTCTTAAAGATGGCTAATATTGAGATTGAAGTTTATTTGTAAGTTGTTTGTCTTTTTGAAATTGTTTTTCTATTGCTGGGTTGACGTGCATAAGCTACGTGTCCACTTCCATACGAAAGGGCTGGAGGCTTCTTAGACTCAAGGTGTTACCCTAATGGAAAGTCATATGGAGCTGCTCTGGAACCTCCCTGGTTTTAAAGGGGAGTTTACTCCAAGGTAGATCTGGCAGGAACGAACAAACGAGTGAAGAAAACCGAAAAAAGTCAAGGAAAGGATATCTTACGGTACTTTTCATATCAAAAAGATATCCTCATCTAAGATGGGTTGGAGCTCCAACTTTGCTCCAAGTAGCGTATGAGCTAATGACATTTTTTCTGTAAAACACTAGAGTATTAATAGCACAAATAATCATATATAGTATCATTGTTAAATATATATATATATATTTCAAATGTAAATATTATTGCAATCATAAACTACAAAATCGAATTAAACGGGAACTTGCAGTTAATAAGAACACACAAAAAGTTAAAATGGTGCTTTTTAGAGGTGGCATTTTCTAAATCTATTCTTCCACTAATCAACAAATGAACCGCTATGTAACATTTGATATCATTTTTAGGTCTTACATGACTGAATTTACAGTAATTTCATTTCAGTTTGAACCCATTCAAGGAGCGGAATTTTTCAAAGCATTTATTAACTTTTTGAGATCATTGGTCGTATCAAATCTGTTTTGTCCTGAAATCTGTTCAAGCAGCTGCGAAATTTAGACTAGTGGTATGAAATACTTAGGAAAGATACCTGCGTTTTGCTCCTGAGACGCTACTTATAATTTAATCTAATTGTAATACAGCTGATTACCTATATGTAAACGTCTGAAAATATTGCTTACTAATTAAAGTAATGTCTCACAAATAAGTCTTGTGAATTACCATTTAGAATACACTGTAAAAATATTTTGTGTTAAATTATGACTTTAAAACATATGAGACCAAACACTTCAAGAGTAAAGCATAAATAAGATGCTGAACTATAAGCACTGAACATTTTTGTTGTTACTGTAAATTATGTGTATGGAAAGTGCTTGAGGATCCATTTCCATTCGAATGTGTGGTCTCAAGAGCTATAGGGTTAAAATGTGTTGTTGCCATTTTGTTCTTCTGGTTGCAGAAAACTGGTGGAACACGTACAACTGCTATACAAGGGGTATGAACTCCTCCATCGTCCACAACCACACCAACCACACGACCACACCTGTGGAAGAATACTGGGAGTAAGGAAACATCATGACTTCAACCTAATTATCTCTTCCTATTTAGCTTCCTGTACTTTTGTGATTGGTAAACATCAATTCGCATGCAATTTCAGGGAAAATATGCTTCAAACTAAGAACATTGAATAATAAGGTTTTAGAATAATCATGTTTGTGCTATGCCGAATAGAAAAGCCTTTGTAGAAGATTGCTTGTTGTGTTATCTCAGATAGTACAACGATTGAATTTAGCTGGGAAATTAACAGCTAAAAGAAACTCATTTCCTGAATAATTTTAAGCTAAGCTTTTATTATTACAAAGCTAATTTAGTATTAATGTAAAAGGTCTCAATCCTTTGTCAATAAGTTCTGATATAAAAAGTTTGCAGCCAAGTATCTTGTAAATGATATACAGAATCGAAATTTGGTTAAAAGTACTGTGTCCTTTAAATGGTAACATTTCCTAATCAGTAGCTATATCGTGGATCAATGGCTAATATACTGACAATTTAGGTACACCATTAAAAATATCCAAATCACGCTATACCTACGCACTGAGAATCCTACAAGTGTGCGAAGAGGCCGCGCCGTGGCCAAGCGCTTAGACAGCTTGACTCTCGCCAAGAAGGGCCGCATTAATCAGATAAATCCCAGGCAACTGCATGTGGGATTTGTGATGGACAACACGGTGCAGGAGCAGATTTTTTCCGGGATATCCGGTTTCTCCCGCCATCATTTCACCAATCACTCCATTATCACTTTTCCCATCATCCATCATGGGTGTATAGTATGCTTAAAGAATGGAGCATGTCAATAAACAAATAAAAAGATTACGACTATTAAAGGTGTGCAATTAGATCAAAGTAGGCAGTTCTTTATTACAGTTTTAAATGACAATATTGGGAGTACAATTCCAGAATGTTAACATAATTTACAAAAAAAAAACTTTTATTATAAAATAATTATAGCATGCGGAACTTTTGCCAAACTTTGAATGGCCATTTCAGCAAAAGTTTTTTTCTGAATTTCGCTAGGGTAGGAGCATCATTTTTGTCAATAAGTATCTACAGACGTCCATGTTGAAAACGAACGTTCAGCATAGGGACCTGAAATTGAACAAATTTAACTCTTAAGGGTTTTCTGGTTCAAGAATATCTTTTATCCTTTTGATGTGCAATGTTTCTCCGAAAACGAAACTGTATTACACTTTTTAAAGAATATAGCAATTGCGGAGTGTAAAGAGGCTATCAGAATTTTCGCAAATGTATATTCAGCGGACTTCGATTTAATCAAGACAAGGTACTTTATCCACACACCCCTAGAGAGAGTCTTAAACACTTACGAGGGTGGTCTGAAAAGTATCCGACCTCAACATGAAGATGGCAGCACTCGTAAATAAAAGCTAGTGGATTTCACTGTTCATCTGTTGACAGTTAACTCACCAAAGTTTCAGCCATTTTGGAGGCTCAGTTCTTATGTAACAGTCGTTTGAGTGAGTTGATTTGAGTGCTTTAATGAAAATGGATAAAATCGAGTATCGAGCTGTCATTAAATATTTGTTTTTGAAAGGCAATACGCAAATCAAAGATGAGTTGGATTCTGTGAATGGGGACTCTGCACCATTATTTCCAACAGTGAAATTTTGGAGAGCTGAATTTAAACGTGGCCGTAAGTGTTTGGGAAACGATGAACGTTCGGGATGTCCAAAAACTGCAACTACCGAAGAAAACATCGCCAAAGTTGACGAAATCATGCTAGACACCTCCGGATTAAAGTGCGAAAGATAGCAGAGGCTATGAACATGTCAAAAGAACGTGTTTGCCACATATTAAATCAACGTTTAGACATGAGAAATCTGTCCGCGCGTTGGGTGCCACGTTTGCTCACGTTTAGACCAAAAACGTGTTCGAATGAACATTGCCACGCTCTGTAGGCGCAGTTTAGGCCAATAAATCCGAGTTTTGGCACCGATTAATTACTGTAGATGAAACTTGGATTCATCATTACACGTCCGAAACAAAAATACAGTTCAAACAGTAGACTACAAAGGGGGAACCGGCTCCTAAAACAGCTAAACACTGTTTTTTTAGGCTGGGGAAGTGATGGTTGCTGTTCTTTGTTATAGTCATGGAGTTATTTTAATCGATTATCTTCAAAAAGGAAAAACCATTTCAGGAGCATACTACACATCATTACTTGACAAGCTGAAGGCAGAACTTGCGGAAGCACGGCCACATTTGCAGAAAAAGAAAATCCTGTTTCACCAAAACAACGCATCGTCTCACACCTCAGCGGTTGCAATGGCCAACATCCACGAATTGCGGTTTGAACTGCTTGACCATCCGCTTTATTCACCAGATATAGCACTAAGCGACTTCTTTTTGTTCCCTCATCTGAAAATTGTGCTCGGAGGACAGATATTTTCGTCAAACGAAGAGGCAACCACCTTCATGAATAATTATTTTGCAGAGAAAAACGCCGAGTACTATGTGGACGGGTTACAGAGATGGGAGCATCGCTGGGAGAAGTGTGTAAAGTTACAAGGAGACTATGTTGAAAAATATTTTTAAAAATCTGAAAAAATGTCTTGTATCTTTATTAGGTCCGAGACTTTTCAGACCACTGTCGTATATGTCCATGTTCTAAGGAGATACTGCTAAAACATCATCGCCATGTCATAGTCAATTTGTTGCATGGTCTCGGTTACATAGTGTATGGAGAAGTAAGTCTCTGGCTTGTCCAATAGTTGCTTATAAGTGTATTATATACTGTCCAGCAACGTAAGTCCCTGAAAGGAATGTGCTATCCAGTGCCACCCTTACAGAGTGGGATAAGGACAGCGAATTTGTATGACAGAGAACGTATGCTACACAAGGAGCAGAACCGTTAAAAAACATGCGCCCTATTCTCTCAGTACACTAAAACCAAGAACATTTATTCACAAAAGTAGAAGCCATCAGAATGTTTTTGAATGGTCTGTAACTGAACTGACGTGGGGTGTCATAAATGTATCCAGGGAGAGTGTGGGAACCTTCTGCAACCTCCCTGCGTCTTAGAAAACGGAGAGTTTCTTTCCTGTGGTAAACCGTATCTAATTAGTGTTATTATGTTCAACCACCATGCGGTCTTAATTCAGACAACGTTAAAGTCATCAAATGACCACGTGATCAAAGAAGTACTATGTTCAATGAAAGCTTAGACCATTGATAGAGGAAATGCAGACATTGGAGGTAAGGTAAATACTAAATATACCTTTTACGAGAAACTTCCTCGTAATTCCTGATAGTTCAGTGCCAGCATCGCTGGAAACTATCAAGTACTCCGCAGCACATTGATTACGTAGTACTTAGAGCCTTGGTGTAGTAACACAAGTGTTTTTGACTGTAGCGTACATTTGCACATAACAACAATGCATTTCATAACTATATATAGGACAGGTTTACTATCATATTCACGCATTAGAAATTTAATAACAAGGTAACAGCAACAATATAGCAACTATTTTCGACCAGTATGGGTGAGCTTATTCCATCTAGCTTCATAGTAAGTTAGTAGAGAACTGGATGATATATACATATGGTACATATAACACTGCAAGATTGAAATACACTGTATTTTAAATTTTTCATTCCTGCTAATTAGATTTTGGGGTGTATTTAGGGATACCATTATGTGTCATATAAGTCATACAGACTTAGTTAACAACTAAATAGGTATATGCATCTGATGTATATCACAGGAAAACTGTTATAAGGTGACTCTAACCTTGAGTCTATATATTAAGGGCGTCTGATTTAAGCGCATACATCAGCGTAATTTTGTGCAATGTTAATTCACTCCTATCACATAACAAAAGGGAAAATGAATTCGACATATTGTTGTGAGTACTTCAATGAATGTGTTATGCCATTCCCATATAGCAGTGTTATATTAGTGCTCTCTTCCAGTTCTATTTCCAAAGCCGCCTCAGTAGCGTAGATGGTAGCGTGTCTGCTTCACAATCAAGAGATCACGAGTTCGAATCTCGGCGAGGCTGAGTTATCTGGATAAGAGTTTTTCGGTTTTTTTTTCCTTGTCCTGAAACACGAATGTCAGTTAACTCCAAGCTCCACGGACCCTGGGCTCATTTGAGCATCATTTCATCCATTTCATTTATCGTCCGATATGACTTAACGTTGGAGGACGTAAATTACACACACACACACACACACACACACACACACACACACACACACACACACACACACACACACACACACACACACACACATACACACACACCTTTAATTTGAAGTTACGCTTTTAAATCAGCCAAGCAGTGGCTCTTTATGTATGTTGAATGCATTGCAACCGAGTAGTTGCCCGCCTCGGTAGCGTGGTGATAGCATGTCTGCCTCACGTTCAAGAGGTACCGAGTTCGAATCTCGGTCAGGGTGAGTTACCTGGATAAGGTTTCTCCGGGGATTTTCCTTATCCTGAAAGACAAATGTGGGGTAACTCTTAGCTCTATGGACCCCGGGCTCATTTGAGCAACATTTCACCCATTCCATTCATCGTCCGATATTACTTAACGTTGGAGGACGTAAAATACAGGAAAAAACCGAGTAGTTAAAATATATTTAAGCATTTTATTTTAAAATATTGTAACATATTTACACTGAAATATTTCATTGTAATATAGGTATATTATTTAGTAAGTATAATAGATTTTGGAAAATATAGGCAAATAACTATTTACTTAATTTTAAAATGTTGTAAAGTAAGTTATCCCAGAGAGCTTTCTCATACATTGCTCAATAAGAAAAATTGGTAAGTACGCTGTTAATTACAATTTGTTTTCTTCCTGATAAAGCTAATACAGAATTTGATCGAAGTGTACAGGCTGTAAAAGAAATAAGGTTCCTCCTCTACATGTTTGATACTAATAAATTACCTTATTAATGATTCTCTGTATTTTCATTGTTTTTAAAGAACAATGGTTATGAAAAATATATTCAATTATTTGGTAAAATGCTAAGAAAAAGTTACAGATGGCTTGTGTACTGAATAAGTAATCAGTGCTAAAATCAGTAGACACATACTACATATAATTTCATACAAGTGTAACCTAACTATGTTGTTCTTCTCAACATTTTTAAGTGTTGCGTCTTGCTTTCTTCTCCAAATATTGCAGCTAAAATTTATACTTTCCTTTTTAAACAAATTTTGATTAATAAGTTCTACCTACAGTTTTAATTCATTTACAATCCTTTACAATCAAATTTACGTGTTCTAGATCTTCCTCCCCTCCATTTAATGAACGGTCCACTTGTATAAAGACTTTTAAATCCACATTCTTCTTCTTATCTATATTAATAACATCTATTTCCGCCTTGTGTAATTCTATATTCCAAGAACATTTCAGCTGATCCCATTTCTGTTGACCCACAGAAGTTTTTTACCCCCTAGGAGTCTAAATCTCAAAATCATAAACCTTCTTACCTCCAAAACCTCATAAATATTACCTAAGCCACATGATAAGATGATATTTCTTATGCTACTTATTCGTCTTCTATCCCTTAGGCATGGGCTTTCCAGAAATAAGTTGCAGAAAGTACACAAGTGTGGTTGACAATGGCGTTGTATCTTTCCTGTCTGCAGAGAGAATGCCCATATTGAAAACATTTCTAACCGTGGCTTCAGTTAGAAGATAAAAGATTCGGCGACACACTTTGATAGGGAATTCCTTTAATTTCCAGTTAGATTTCACATTAAAAAATAAGGCCCCCGTGCCCGCCTTGGTAGCGTAGATGGTAGCGTGTCTGCCTCACGTTCAAGAGGTCCCGAGTTCGAATCTCGGTCAGGGCGAGTTACCTGGATAAGGCTTTCTCTGGGGTTTTCCCTTATCCTTCAAGAGAATGTCGGGTAACTCTAAGCTCCATGGACCCTGGACTCATTAAAGCATCATTTCACCCAGTTCATTCACCGTCCAATATGACTTACCGTTGGAGAACGTAAATTACTAAAAAAGGCCCCCATAAAAAAAGGTATCAGGTGATTATAACAATTCAAAAAATAAATTTAAAAATACGATATAATTGTCGAACAAACGATAAATACGATGGTCGTCTGATAAGTCCCAGGCTTCACAATAGAAAAAAATTATTTATTTCTTAACATAATCTCTAGAAAGGCTAATACATTTGTCATATAGGTGTTCCAATATAATTAAACTATCTCTGTAATGCGATTTATCATGGTCCTCAAAATAGCTGTTTACTGCATCAGTGATTTCCTCGTTGCTGTGAAATCGTCCTCCAAGAAAGTTTTTGAGGTTTGGAAACATATGGTACTCACTGAGTGCTAGATCAGGCGAATAGGGTGGTTGTTCAATCAATTCGGACTTTATATCGCACATTTTTCCCATTACAAGGGCTCAACGATGAATCGTGAAGAATTTTTTCTTTGAAAAAATTAAGTCTTTTTCTTTTCACCTAATCACTCAAACGTTGCAGTAAGTTTGCATACTAGTCAGCAGTGTTACTTTTATCCTTTTTCAAGTAATCAATAAAAATTATTCCCTGTGCATCCCAGGAAACACACACTATGACCTTGTTAGCTGACAAAATTGACTTTGCCTCTTTTGGAGTTGGTTCACCTGGCGCAACCCACTGTTTTGAGTGTGATTTTTTTCTCTAGTGTAGCGATGTATCCAAGTTTCATCCGTAGTAATCATTCGTCTCAAAAGTTCACTGGAAGTTTTACGACAGAGCTCCAAATTCTTAACAAAAACAGTTTTCCTTTGCAACTTTTGATCAGGGATCAGAAGACGCGGCACCCATCTTGCACAGGCATTATGAAGCTCAAAACATCATTTAAAATATTACCTGCACGTTCTTTCGATATGTTTACAGCCTTTGCTATCTCAAACAACTTTAATCTGCGGCCTTCCAGTACTAAACGATACACTTTTTTCGATCTCTGGAGTTGTGACTTCCACAGGGCGTTCAGAACGAGGCTCATCACTAGTGCTCATTCGTCCCATTTTAAACTCGACAACTCGAAGATGCAACCCACCTCCTAATCGCTGTATATGAAGGGGCAGATTCTTTTAATGTACCATCCATTACCTCGATTTCTTTAGGCGTTAAGCCTTTCAAATGGAAGTATTTAATAACTGCTTCTTTTCCCAGATCCTCCATTTTCATGAAACTTCTGCACTTTTCTTGTTTAAAATTCCGTCATTCAAAAACTAAACAGGCTATTGACCTGTAACTATAGATGCAAGGTAGTCTGGAGTTAAACTATATGGTGCTATCCGTCAAACTGGCCTAGTGGCACCATCTCTATATGAGGCCTAGGATTTACAGCTGACCCTCATAAATACAAATAAATATTATTAAATGAATAACAATAAGTATAAAAATTAAGAAATTTAAAACTACTATATGTTTAAAAAAAGACAATATTGCATGTTAACGTGCCACTGACACATTGATTGGAAATTGTGTTGTGATTTTTGTAGTGAAAATACCTCGAAAACAAAAACATAAGTAACTTGATTTTCTTCATAAGATTCATATTCGGTGACAAAATAAGGTTTGAGAGGTGACAGCTCACTTAAAAGTGTCAGCCTCTTGGGACCGAGGCTAATAGTACCTGCTCTAAGACTCCAGTAAAGATAACTTATAAGTTAAGCAAAATTGCATATAGCAAAGACGAAATCGGCCGCAGTTACTTGTATTTTCTACTTAGTGATACGCGTGTCCAAGGGAAACAATGATGACACAAAAATCGCACATTTTTAAAGCTACATATTATTCAGCCACCAATATATGCGAGGGTTAAAAACTTTTAACTTGTAAATTATCGTCTTCTTGTCAAACTGGAAAGTTGAAACAGGAAATTTTTTATTCTGGATCTACCTTCACTAATAATCAACGGCGCAACTCGATGTGTAAAAAAATGGCTCCTTTTGGGTCAAGATACCGACTTGTTGGGCATGTTCGGAGTAAGACTAGTTTTATTGGCTGTAAGAGGAGCCTAATTTCATTTACATCCTGTACAGAACAATATGGTCAAACATATGGCAAGTTTTATATATTATGTTTTAATAGTTAAGAAAATAAATAATTAAGTTACAATATTCTGTTCTGAATTAATGAACCAAATGTGATAAAGTGCTTGTAGTTTAAATGACTCTATTTCTCAAATTCTGTCCCATATTCTGGAAGTGAGAGGTGGCGGAGAATCTACAACATTATATTAATTATCTCTCTTGGTAAATGAATACATTTGAATATTTGTTTCCTTTACAGGAGGAGAGTATTACAGATCACTAATGGTATAGATGATCTCGGAGGGGTACAATGGGAGTTGTTTGGATGCCTAATTTTGGGCTGGGCATTGGTTTATATCATCATTTGGAGAGGTTTACACGCCAGCGGAAAGGTATGTCTTTAATGTCTAATGTGTCAATTGTAACTGATTGGGACAAAGGCTTAATCAAATATAGTGGTATTTAAGCGACAAGTGATTGAAAACTAGTTAGAGAGTACTTTTTAAAACATCCTTCCTTTCACATTTCCTTCCCTTTCTCTTCCCTTTCTTTTCACTCATTCATTCATTTTTTCTTTCATTCGTTCATTCATTCATTCATTCATTCATTCTTTCTTTCTTTCTTTCTTTCTTTCTTTCTTTCTTTCTTTCTTTTAATGCCGTATTATATTACTTATTTTCTATCAAGTTGCATACTATCGTTTATGAGTACAGTGCAAGTAGCACTAGTATAATATGCTGAATATTATCTAACAAATAACCAGTCAGGGTTATATTGAGTTTGAAAAATATGTTACACCGAATTGAATAAAGTGTTTCATTTAGCTAAACCTTTCCTTTTTTAGAATTTAATAGTTTATTGTCTACATTGCATAATGCTTTTATTTTTTCGATTAATAGAAGTCGCCTTTTATAGTTTTATCTTCTAGCATAATCAAACGCAATTTATCATTATGTGGCAGTACTATTTCTCCGCCTCACGGCTGCACGTACCTGCGTCGACGTCGGGACTCCTTCCTCGGTCTCCACGTCGTCGTCGGCTGCTTGCTTGACCCTTGGCTCTAGCTGCTTCTCCTGCATGTATTCTTTTTTTTCTGGGTTCTCAGGGTGTTAAGGTTGAGACAACACAAACCAACGATAATCTCTGAACTGCTTTAATTTGTCCTTACACTTGTGTGGAACCCGGGCACTCTTAAATAACTGCACTTTCGGCGGACATTTTATAATACATTTTACTGGACGCAACACGTCGTCGAACACACCAGACTGATGTATACAATACATTTGACTGCAATGAGCAATGAGCAACAAATGACGACTGAATGGGGGGTTGCTACCCTCTTATATACACACAGCACGGCGTCACAAGAAAAAATTAAGAGTATATTGACCTGTATAACGGTACAGTAAAATAGCTAGCATTCCATTCTATTGCCTGTCATCCGCCCTTCATAGACTGTCGTCCAGGAATGCAGTGTTTCTCACGAATATCTGCCCAGGTTCGATACAATATTTTACATCAAAGTCTATAATATTGCTTTCGCTAACATAACTAGTTACAGTTCTTAAACTTATGAATAATTATTAAACATATTACATAAGTAAATGATTATTGATCCCAGGACCAAAGATCCTGTTGCAATTATTATTATTATTATTATTATTATTATTATTATTATTATTATTATTATTATTATTATTATTATTATTATTATTATTATTATTATTATTATTATTATTATTATTATTATTATTATTATTATTATTATTATTATTATTATTATTATTATTACTACTACTACTATTAACATCATAAACCATAATCATTATCATCACTGCTATCTATCAGAAGCACTAAGGAACTTGGTTCGATTTCTAAAACCGTCAAGAGACTTTCCCCTGCTGTGTGGTAAAGATGCACACAGGTCATTAGATCAATCAAGGATCCACTTGTGGTCTGCAATCTGGAATCTGTATGTAGAGAGTCGATATGCTTGATCATCTGCCGCCCCTATTACAGCAGTTTGTTCAGCATGTCCTAGATGTGTGTGGATAGAAGAAGGCGGTGTTTGCAGTTGCCTTGATGTAGCTTTATGCATAATTGGCCGAAGTGTATATTTATTTATTATTACAGCAATGGACTTATCCATGCTATGGTAGGCTATTGCGCACATCTTAACATTGCGAACCAAAAAATGTGATACATTTCTTTTCATTCTTATTATACCTTCACATGGAAAACCGGTCGATTTTTTTAATGCGCTATGCATTTTCTTCTAAGAAAATGCCACATGTGTAAGATATTAGCCCAAAAATAAAATGCAGATGTTGAATACAATAAGTGCATTTATTTTTCTTCCTCTTCCTCATTTACAACCTGGAGCGTGGCAAATATGTTACAAATTAAGCCTTGGACCCTGCAGAACTTTATCATGCACAACGGCGATCGCTGGGACAGTAAAGGTATTGTGTATGTTCTATATTAAACTATTATTAATAGAGAAGTATAACATGTATTTTAGTATTGTGGGTTATATTTAAAATTTTACTCATGCACATGTGGAACATCCTCAAAAAAATATTCTTGGGATTCAATGTACCTGCTATAAAAAGTTGCCACCGAAATTTTGGTGCTGAAAACAGACAGCACTTCTTCTCTAGGATGTAAATGATAGAGAAACCCCAGTAATCTACGTTATGTAAACATTACTTTCTAAATCATTTTGCAGATGTTGGTAGTAAGACTCAACAAATGGCCAAACTACAGACATTCAGTACTCCCGAGGAAAGAACCTGAAACCTCGTTTTTGGTCAGAGAAGTACAACGTAGATAACTGGAAAGTTTAGAAGGGAATTAATAATAAAACAGATAACCCAAAATCAGTTTTAAACAAGTTTAATGCTCAACGATAGAATGTATTTATTCCACTGTTGATTGTCTTGGTTAGGACTCAGCAAATGGTTGCAAAAATACTTCCAATATAAGATTATTTGTAAAATTACTGTGTTATTGGGTAAATCAAAATGACTGCGAAAATATAAATCTTAAGAACTATATAGAAGCTGAATGTCCGATGGAACAGGGTGAGTTAAATTATTGATTTGTTCCTACACAGTATCTTGGTTAGATCATCGCAGTGAGTGGTTTAAGAAACAGTTCCAAAGTGTAACATGAAACGTAGTGTTTGATTTGGCGTTAAGCAGGTCTTGAAGGACCTGAACGGACCCTGATGAATGGAGAAAACGAGATGAATGGAGAAGAATGCAGGAGAAGACTAAGGCTTCCACATCGATCTTTGAAGCTATTGAAGGGAAGAACTACAAATTAAACACAACCATGCTAAAGAGTGTTTAATTTATTGTGCGGAGTAAACTGGTTTGCTAAATCGCAGCAGTAATAATGTGAGAAGCAAATGTCCTTGACAGTGAGTCGGAAACTTGTAAAGTCGAGGAAGCCATATTAGTGGTTCACGTGCAGACAAATTGGTTCAAGAGGACAGAAATGCAGGACAAGAACTTTAGCTTAATCTTTTCCTACATAACATACATTCTTCATCAGAAAGTAAAATTATCAGTTAGCTAAATGACCTTTTAAATGTACTGAAAATATAAGAAAGAATTAAATTTGATGCAACCTTTCCTATCTATTATAAATGCACAATGTCTATTATATGTTAAACTGTCCATCCAAAACGCGAATCTTATATCCCCGTTACACTAAGAATGATAAATGCTTCCTAAAAGTACGAGTACAATTAATAGTAATTAATTGATGTGGACTTTTCTACATGCAACCATATTCAACTGCGTTACAAGTATGTATGTAACTAGCAAATACGTGCGAAGGAAGAAAAACAAAGCAAAAAGGAAAAGTGTGCCTCATTTTAACACGTTACTGTATTTCAAACTTTAATCTTGTAAAACGTATAACACTTAACAGTAATATTTGAGAAAGGACCCTTCCGGAAAAAGAATCTTTTTTTTTTCAGTTTTCATGGGTTCTGCGTGTTTCTGTTTATCGCTTATAGTTTCCCAATACGTACATAACTTGAATTGGGAATGAGTAGAAGTATATCCGAAAGTTAAGAACATTTGTTGTTATGCGGGAGTCATATCTCACACATATGACAAAATAAGAATTTACAAGACATATTGCTGGAAAAGGCTTTCTTCAACTTGAAATACGACGAATTTCAATAGAAAGTTTAGTGGTTTTTTTTCGTATAACGTATACTGATCACAAAACACATATGAATTCCATCTTTAAAATGTTATTATGGAGGATATCATAATATACAGTTCTGTTGAAACTTCGATTTGGGGTTTTTGCAATGGAATTTAATACTTCCTCTACCATACGTAAGCGGTAGAAAAGTGGAAAAGTCTTAAGAAGGTCATAAGCCTCTATGGCTTTCACTTCCTCTAAGTTGTAAACTGAGATAAAGTCTTCTACTGTATGTAAGATTCCAATCAAAATGCTCAGAAATGGTAATACAAGGGTTATACGTTAAGCTACCTGATATGAAAGCCTTTTGTCATATTACTTATTACCCTAAATACAATAATGCCTTTTAGCACTGTCAAATGTCCGCCCCTATACTCAATAAGGTATCGCTTTACATAATCAATAACATGGAAAATATGGGCGACATATTGGTTTAAATCCACTTAATTATTCAGTTTTCGGTAATTCCGTATTCCTATTTTGTCTCATAAATATTAATTTTTAGGCACTGGAGCTAGAAAAATGTTTTCAATCAGTGTTCCAAGCTATTTCTACGAAGAATATAATTTATGAAATTCATTTCCAACTATAAACTTAATGAAAATATTATGCTTTTAGAATAACCTTCAGCTAAATCAGCAGTACTCAACTACAAGCAAGATAGGGAAAGAAAGTTGTGACAGACTGACGTGACGTGATTACTGAGTTCTTGTGAAGGCACTGCTTGTAGCAGATAGTTTTATAATAGATGACCTTTTCCTAAAATTTGAGATATTTCTTTTTGATTTTAAAAATAAACTCTTATTGTTCAATTTACATCATCTACCATTAATCTATGATGCAGACGGTCTTAGTCTCTTCGTAAAATTCAACTGGAGGTTTATATTTTTAGTATTTTGTATAGAAAATAGAAGTATTGGTATAAATTTTAGAAAAGTCTCCATATTCTGCTTGCATATATGCACATAAGTGTATGTGGAACAGAGGTACAGATAAACATAGACAGACCGAGAAACTCAAAAATGAAAAGCGAAACAAAAAGAAATATCATACTTAACTTAGACACATCTTAGGACGCAGTATGGATATTTCAAGGAATTACACATATGCCAAAATTTATATAATATAGAAATTATTTGGAAATTATTTGTAATTATTTCAAAGGCAGTGTCTTTTACCTCAACTGGTTGCCAACTGCCGTTGGAACTCGAGATTATCTTAATGATGTTACTATTGTCTTTCAACTTCGAAAACAGGGCAGCAAACGGAGATCAACTGAAAGTGAAAATGAACCTGCTTTTAAACCATATCTCAAGAAATGATTGTTTTATACCACTCTGGTCATGTGAGCATGAATTGGTGGCGCTGTTTAGAATGTAGGCACTCAGCACATCGATTAGGGAAAGTATAAATAATTCATTTGTTGGCCGCAAATGAACAAACGCGATGGTATCTATCGCAAGTAAAAAGTGATAAGATAAGGGGCTAAATTCTAATAATAATGCCAGTTCGCTAATGTAGCCGGTAGAACGGCGCGTCTATTCCCTGCCGTATGCAGCTGGTCATGCTCTTCCGGTCGCTCAGAACCTGAAGGTAATGATGCTCCACGGGCATCCATAACCGCCAGTCCATTTGGTGCGCCTCGCACTTACCTTGCTTCTGGCGGGCCCAGCCGCGACTTCTGCCAGGGTTATCTTGCAAATCCCAAATATTTCGATGGGGCTTTGATGCTTTATCTCGACTCCTCCGACTCACAGAACCCTCCCGTCGACGTCGACCGTCACCTCGTGGCTCCTGAGGGCATGCAGTCTCAGTCACACTCGCGGCGAACACTCTCAGACTTACAGAGCTTCGCACTAAGATTAATTCCAGTGCGGCTTTCTTCTACACAGGCAGGTATCACTCGATGCCGTTACTTTCTAGTAGGAGTGATCCATTTCCTTGATGGCAAGCCCCTCGCCACGTCGGGTCTGATTGTGGTTAATACTGCTCCAGTGACCACCAGTAACCATTAATATTTTTCCAATTTCGTGCCGTCCTCGGTGAAGTTCTCAAGGCATACAGCGCCATTCGAGGAGACTGTTCCGACGTGCCACATATTGTGCTAGCCCTCATTCTTTCCTTCCAGCTCGTCGACTTGGCCGTTAAAAGCTGAACAACGTTTCCTGATTGGTTACATTTCCAGCATACATCACTTGATTTTTTTAATTAACGAAAAAATGTATACTGAGTATATGAATATTTTCGTTTTCCCTGTTTAACAGTTTTTTATTGTTGAGTATTTTTTTACTATTTTTTTCTCTGCAGTTTCACACATATACGCTAGATACATAAACACCCATGCCCAAGGCTGGACTCGACCCGCGATCCTACGCGGCGGCACGCTAGAGACATCCGCTCTAGCGACCACGGCTACGAGGGCTGGCTGACGTTCTCGGCTTGGTCATTGGCAGCCTCATACCAAATTTTCTGGGAGGTCGCATTCCCAACACAATTCTCTAGAGGATCGCCAGCGTCCTTGGGCTCCACCTCTATCTCCGATTTACCTAATACTTAACTGATCTTCAAGATGGAGCACCGTCACTATAGCCGCTAGCTGCTCCCTCCTTAAACCTGCGCTATCCAGCCATTTGTAGCCACCTCCTTTCGGGAATCTAAGCGGTCCCATGGTCCTGCAGAGCGATTCAACAAATTGGCTGATGTATTCTGCCTTTCTTCCGAGCCTCTCTACATCTTTCTTCATGTCAGGTGACAGTCAATAATTACGTCTACCATCTTCTCCATTCCGAATTTCATTTTCGTCATCACTTCTTCTGCTAGGATTCCTTTCGTCGTCATCTCCTTCATCTGGAGTTTCTTTTCGCTGTTCATTTCCCTACTCCGGCCAAATGCTTCCAAAGTTTGGACGCATTTCCTTCATGGCCGTTTCTTAACCCGCTACTAACACCAAAAGCCAGTGTGAATAAATAACACCACAGAGTTGTGCTAAATGCACTATTTATCTATCAAATGTTAATACAGCGCTGAGTTTCATTTTTTTAATGCTTAGACTGGTTCGAAAGCATTTCTGCAGCTCTAATGTTTACTTGTGCCTCAGTCATACCCCAAGTCGTACTGCTTTGCCGCTCAAAGAACAATTCGCTCAGCTGACTGGCTCTCACTGACTTCTGGCCGACTGACACCACTAGCTAGCTTTAGCGCTCCCTTATATAATCCCGGTGTTTCGGTAGAACTTCCTCGAACAGAAGCATTTAGAACTTTCTCGAAACGAAGTTTCCCGGGCCAAAGTAGCATCCTTGTCCCATTATTGCGTTTTGTAGCTGGTAACTAACAAAGACACGGTAGTTTGGGATGGGGTGATACATGCCACACCCGACTGACTGGCAGATATTCTCGGCCACATTGGACCACCAGTTTGAGGATGACACCCGGTCAGGGTGAGTTATCTGCATAAGGTTAATTTCCGGGAGTTTCTCTAGCATAATATCACCCATTTCATTCATTGTCTGATACGACTTAACGTTGGAGGACGTAAATTAAAAAATAGCCCGCGTAAACACTGGTTTCTTGCGAACGTTAAGGGCCATTTGGGACCCCACACTTGCTAGTGCACATAACGTCCTATTTTCGCTTTATATCTTCCTCCCAGGAGCCTTTTCGAAGCAATAAAGGCCCCATTGTGGCCTTGGTGTAATGTTGTGCTCCATTATTGATGTGTTCCTAACTCCATGTACTTTTTCTACTCTTATCTTACTAATGCAATAAGTCACAATGCCAACACCACCGCCGCCATAGACACCTTCACACGCCACATCGCCAGCTCTGCCGCGAACACTACTGTTACCAAATCACTGCCACGACCATCACTACCGCCACCACTACATCATTACTGCCGCCAATGCCGGCACCACCAACCATCATCAACCCACCACCTTCAACCCCATCGCAGCACCACTACTATCACCACTACTACCATAACTACCCCTACCACTCCAACCGCTACTGCCTCCCCCAGCATTCAAACCACTATCAGTACCACCCCAGTAGCACTCTAACACCATACACCGTCACCGCCATCACCGCCACCGCTGCTGCCACTTCACCGTAATAATAATTTGCTTCTTGAACATGAAAAATTGCACAATTTAGCAGATCTTCAACATACCTATACATACTATACATCTCACAACAGTTACTTGTACTGTATTGCTTTCAGATCATCTGGTTTACGGCATTGTTCCCATATGCTGTACTGTTTGTGCTGTTGATACGTTCTGTGACATTGGAGGGAGCTGGAGAGGGGCTCCTGTATTACATTACACCACGATGGGAGGAATTGCTAGGTCCAGGTCCATGGATTGATGGTGCCACTCAGATATTCTTTGCTTACAGCATCGGCACTGGTGCACTTCCTGCTCTTGGGTCATACAACAAGTTTCACCACAACTGCTACAAGTAAGTTTTTCTAGTTTAAACGTACAAAAACATAATTTTAGCAGACCAGTATAGGGTCTTTCATGTTCAGTTTGTGTAACATAGTGTTGTGAAACGGTATATGTTAAAATAAACTTGCTTTTCTGTATAATGGCCACTGTACCTTTAATGACACGGTTCATAATCATAATACTAGATAGAGAATTGATATTCATGTGAATAGAAGTAACACAAGAGCTCATAAAAACAGTGTAATTAACCTAGGAATCACTTTTCTTTAATAAACTGCCTATAGCCAATAAAACCACTTGCAATTTTTCAGCATTTAAAAAGTCAGTTTTGGCATATTTGCTAGACCTCTGTTTTTATTCTGTTAGTGAATTTATATAATATTGTTACATTTCTGAATTAATTGTGTATATTATAAAATTATTGAGATATCTTTATGAAACATTTTGTTCAAACACTGACTTGTCCTTATTGGATGTGACTTGTTGATTTACAAGTATAGTTAATTGCACTGTAAATTCACAATTTGACGTGTCTTATATCATAGTATTCATGTACAATGCATGATTTACAAGATGAATAGATTATCTATCTATAGACTAATTAGTTCATGAATTGTGTCATCGAACTTTTACATATTAAAATACTATTAAAATGTATTTACATATAATATATGAAAATAGGACCAAACTTAAGTCAATCAGTCACTGAAATTTTGGCGAAAAATTACAAAATTTACGATTTTTGGATTAATACCTCTAAATGTACCCATGAACTTCAGACATCAAATGGATGAAACATTTTTTATGTTCCGCCATTTTTGAAGCTCCAGCTCACATCTAAATACCCAGATGCGCAGCTAAAGTTAAGTGACAGGGTATTGATTGTCAGAGCAGGGAAATGATTGCACACATTTATAACATCTGAAATAGAGGCTGAGACAAAGACTCTCATCTGAGTTATATAAAAGCCTGAAGAGAGAAAATGAAAAGTGGTGAAAGCAACTGGAGTTTCTCCGTATATCATTTCCAGATATAAGCAAAAGCACATGTATAAAAGAGTGCAGCTTGACATATGAAATTCCCAAATGCATAACAGAAATAGATAATTAAATAAATGTCATTTGATGTTTACTACAAAATTTAGATGTGGAAAAAAAATCTATAACAATGAACAGGTTATTGACAAGTTGAAGCACACCATAAATTTTCAAAATAATGCTAAAAGTCTCAGAACATTTATAAAATATTTAGGGTTCCAGTGAAAAAAGTCAAACTTGGCTTCGTTACAAATGCTCTTCTCATTCACAAGCTGTAACAAGGAACAGAAGATTTTCATCCAGAAATGAATTCATAAAATTACATAAAATGGATCAAAACCATGCTGACTCATGGTGACATCACTCGTAATGCCATTCAGGGTATTGACAATTTTTCTTACCATAATATTCAGGTAAATAAACCACCTCCATTAGAGGTGGTCTTTTTGAAAGACTGACGAGAGCTTGGTTATTTAAATATAATATTGCCTTTGATGAAACAATGAGTAAAACAGAACTATGTGACTTATTTAAACCAACAAACCACGTCATACATATTTGATCACTACTAACACGACATCATAGCACATGATATGGGTGTCATATCGCCCAGATGTAAATCCAATTGAATTAACGTGGGCTGATGTTAAAAAATGGATGCTACTTTTAAGCTAAAAGATGTGTTTGTGTTGGCAACAATTTGCAGAAATTGGAATGCCAGAATGGAAAATAAATTTTGCTGTCTTCTAATACCCAATGGTGACAATGAATTCATTAGTCTTACACTCCAATATTTTTCATAATCATTCTGTATATTTTGAACTGATGTACATTTTTAAAAATGGTTATCGTCCATTTCTTCATTTAGACTGTATAGTGGACAGGCTGAGGACTCATATATTTCTATTTTATGTAAATGTTTAGCTATACAATCATGTCCTGTTAATAATCGGAAGACTGCAACTGCTAGGTAGATCTGCTATTACTTTTGGATTCTGGCAAAAACTTCCTGTTTTTTCCTTGAGATAATGTAATGTTATTGATTTTGTTGAATTTTTATATTGTTTTTATTAATTGCTTTGCAGAATCAAATGTTAATTTTCTAGTTGATCCATATTGTCACCATATGGCATTGTTGTACTGCTGCCGTAAGCCAGAGCCGGGCACGTGGGCAGGAGAGAAAGAGACAGAGAGAGGTTCCAGAGCGTTCGATCCATTGTTGTTGCAGAGAAATTTCTTGGAACATCTGCAGCTTTCCAGAAACAATGGCTGGGGTTATAAATACCCTGCAAGGTGTTAGAACAAGCAGTTGTTTTTTTAGTTATTGTGACAGTCGACGATTGAGTTGTACTGCAGTGATTTCATTAATTTGTTTTAGTGCAGCAAAGCACCGAGTCAACCTTGAAGAAAGCTGTTTGTCAATTTCATATCTTTTTACTGCATCAAAAGTTGTTTTAGATTTCTGCAAGCCATATTTCCGAGTCTACGTGACCCACACAGTTACAATATGTTAGAAGGCATGCTTTCTTGACTAAGTTGTCTGTTGTCTCATTACCATGTATACCACATGTGCTGGTATCCATTGTGCTGTATCCACTGTATTGGTATTCCTAGTGTATGTGTGGACTGTTTCTTATCAGAAACTCTAATAGGAATGCTGCATTTGAGTGTGATAATAAGACAGCACTTGTAAAATTTTTAATATTATGTGGAAGCTGTCATAATTGATTGCTTCCATTTCTCCATCATAACTTGTTGTTCCATATTTTAAGGATGTAGAAAATGAAAAAGGAGGGCATGTTGTTCCTACTCCTACTCCTGCTCCTGTGCTCCTGCACCTTTTTCTTGAGAGGTTAAGGACCCTTCATGGAGTTAGTCTTGAATGGGATGTCATGTATGGATTGTTTCTATTGCTAATGTTTGTTGAACAGCTGTATTCATATTAGATTTTGCTATTTTTTTCTATAAGGTTTATATTATATTCTACTGTTGTTAATATTCTACGGTTGGGTTTTATTTTCATACTTCCCAATATGAAGGGAAAATAAATAATGACATGTTGTAAAAAATTGAAAATCACTACTTAGAAAGAGGCAGAATAAATAGAGAAGCACATAGAAAGAATTCTTATTCAGGATAATGGTGTGGAGATTAGTGACAGTAGTGATGATGGCTATGATGTGTCTCAAAAAATAGAAGAGGAAGAGATTTCTGGTGTGGAAGATTTGAAGGTAGTTTATGCTTTTATGTCAATTATGCTTTTGACAAAGTTTGCACAATGAGACAGTGATATATTTGGATATACTTTATGATAAAAAGCTTTAATAATAAATACAAGTTTAATAGTGCAGTGCAGAGCTCACTGCATATAATAATGTGTATGGATATTTGACATTGACTATACCAGAGACTACTCCAGCAAGCACTCACCGGTTCCAAACAAATTTGGTACCATTAAGATTTTCACATGCCTAAATCTGTTGCAGCAACTGTACATGAAAAGGACATTGTAGGGAAAATACTGTAATGGAGGCTCATTTTATCATCATACTCCTCCCAACAATAGGTTTGGTATGGTTTTTAAGAAGAGGTTGACATTTTCAAGTAGCTATAATACATCATCAATAATCTTAACAGACTGTGGGTTTAAACATTTTAAATTATTTTTTGATTCCTGGAAGGTCATCTATTAACTTTTTTTTTCTTTTATTCTTATCTAAACAAACTCCTTGACTAATATGGTCTGTTTTTTGTTGTTTCATTTACAAGGTCACATTTAAGTTCAGTGGGCATTTCAAGGGCTTTGCATTTGTAAAATGTTACTCCTTGAGCTCTAAACTCAAGGAGTTAGTTTTATTCTTGTTTAATATAAAACATAATCATATCTACAGCTACATTCACAATTTGAGAATCTGCAAAGGTTAGGGAAAGCTTTAGTTTAATAACTCCTTTCCTCCAGCTTTGATCTCTGAATTAAGAAGCTATAATTCTGAGATTCAGCTATAGAACAAATCTTTTGGATAATTATTTTACTGCTTATAACTTGTATAGCTTTCTCAAAAGACAAAAATGTTAACGATAAATTAAAATAAGAATATCTCCTGACCATCTTCGCATTTCCATTAGCTCTGATGTTGGAGCATTTTGGGCCTATTGTTACAATAAAATACCATTGGAGCTTTGAGTAATTACTTTTTTTAGACTGTAAAAGCAAAGATTCAATTGAGCATAGTGATTAATATATACTTTTGTACTATTTACTCATTACAACAGAAGCATATTCAATTACATTCAATCACTTCATGGCACCTTATTTCTACCAATCAATTCACTGTTACCACTACATGCTTTTATAATGCACATATTTCTTATATATCTACAAGATGTAAAGGGTATTGGTATACTAATTTTTTAAGAGAATATGTTTTAGGGTATAATACTAAAGTCTAAGAGTGCAACTCCTCTTATTGAGATTTAGACTTTTTTATAAAAGTTGAATAGCATTTCCGAGCAAATCTTCAGGTACTTTGTAGTTTTTATATCAGAATATTAAGGACAATACCAGTTCAAAGCATTACTATGTCAATTTTTCTTAAATGTATACTATATATTCAGGATAAAAATGAAGTGTGACGATATTTGTAACCATTTGATTTTGTTTTTAATCATTAAATCTAAATTTAAATTGGCATTAGAGTGGCAGCACATTTTGTGATAAGGAAAGCTTGTAGTTCATAATAGCATTCATTTTGAAACTTGGTACACATAGTATTTAATATTAAGTTCAATCATTAGGTATGCTTTTTGATTTTCTTGTTTATTTTTTTCTCCAACTCTTTGTTTGGAAAATACTATATTGCTTTCCTCTGTTATTTAAATATTCTTCTCAAAATTCTTGTTTTTATGCTTTTTTCATGCTTTATTATGAAGTAATAAAACCAAAGAAGAGTAGTTGCAGTAAGTGTTATTTAAGGCTTATTATATCAGAGATAAACATAGCTTTTAAAAGGAAAAGGGATGCAAAGTGTCACTTTCTTCTTACAGGGATGCCCTGATCACATGTGTGGTAAACACTATGACATGTCTTCTGGCTGGTTGTGTGAGTTTCTCTATTCTGGGACACATTGCCCAGGAGCAAGGAGCTGAGGTTGCAGATGTTGTAAAGTCTGGCCCAGGTCTTGTGTTTCTGACTTATCCTGAGGTGGTTCTCAAGCTGCCAGGAGCTCCTGCATGGGCCGCAATCTTCTTCTCTATGCTTGTGGTAAACATTGAGCTTCAATACCTGTCTGTATAACCTTAAATATTTTAAGTTATATGAGTAAGTCTGATAGAGCACTTAGTAATGTTTCTGTTTCAATAAATAGAATTTATCATTAATTTTTGGGAATATCTGCTGAATAGTGTCCATGTAACCCATTTGGATCACATTATGAGCTGTACATGCTAAAGTTAGTAATGGGATTAAAACTGTATGACAAAGTTCACTCAAGGTGGTGGTGTTTTAGGGCCCGTCGACAACAAGGTCATTTCAAGGTGTTTTATTTTTGTTATTTTCATATTATACTGGTTTTTACTATAAAATGCAAGTATTTATAATTATTCTAATTATAATAATATTAATTTATTTCAAAATGCTGTGGTGTTATTTTTGAAATAACAATTCAAATTCATGGAACTGGCACTAAATGTAATGTCACTATCACCCACATAAGCCATCACACCAGTTATTTTAAGTGGGCACTCCTCATCCTTTGCACAAGCACATTTTACTGCATTTCCTAGGATTTAAATTCATGTTAGCTTTCAATAGATGGCCTGTCCACTTTGCCTTGCCAGTTATGATCCTGACTATTTGAATTACTTATATTAAGGGTACCTAATGACACAGACATATAAACCAATTTAGCAATTAGAAGGGGAGTGTAGATTACTAAAATGATAGCTATTAGGGTACTTAATAAGATATAAATGGTTTAAGTGATACGCCTGAAAATTTCCTATTAGAGTAACAAGGGCTAAGAATCCGCAGTTTTTGGATAAACCTATTACTCTCCCTATAAGTAATAGATATCCCTGGATTTTGCTCTGTGATATGCTACATGTTTATTCTCTAAGATGGCAAAACAACATTTATGTACTACATTTTTAATGGGTGATAATTAACTGTAATTTAATTGTGTTACATTTGGACTTTTACCCCTAGCATGGGGCAAAAGTCCTGACCATGTAGGGCAAAAGTCACAATATATTAGAGAGCATGAAATTACAATATAATTAAATTTTGATTAAGAAAATATTTTAATACATTGAGAAATCACAACCTATATACAAAATAGAACAATATTTTGACAAATTCTGTAATTGGTAACAGAAATAACAGCCAGTCTTAATTGGAAAAAAAAATTGACTTTTTGGAATTAATGAGCACAAACTGTCACCTAAAATTGATTTGTCTAATTTACTTTAGTCTTTAAACAAATCAGGTAGATTTGTTGAACACTTTCGTTCCTGTAGAAATAATAAATACACACACAAAGAAAACATAAACCTTTCAGATTATGTAGGTCACTGAATTGCTGGAAACCTTGCATCATTGAATGATGAAAACTAACATGTATCACAAAATGTCTCCCTCATATGCTGTACAGTTTTCATGCCACCACTCTTTACGGATGTGACACTGTATCCAGTCTTCAGTAGGGTGATCTTCATATGCAAATTTACATTCAGGACACATTGCAGTTTGACTAGAAGCTTGTTTTGGTTATCTTACTGTACTGGCAGATTTCCCTTTCTGACTATTTAAAGGGAAAGAAAGTTTTCTACTTGCTGTTGGGATTTTTCCTGCTGTTTCAACAGCCGTTTCATATAGAGTTGATGTGAGAATTGCTGATTTTTTGCCTCTGGACATTCTTTTCCTCTGCACTTGCATTTTAGAAACAGGTACAAGATCGGACAAGGAATGATAAGAAATCTTGGCTTCTGCATTCCCATTATGCTGTGGAAAATGTTTAATGAAATTATTGTGTCCAGAAGTTGATGATACTGCTAGCTGCTCTTCATGACATTAGTAGTTTTGTTTCTGTGGCTCTCTTTCAGCAGCTGGATTCTGGTCTGTTACCTATGAACGCAGAAAATCCTTAACTTGAATTTGTTGAGGGGCATTATTCCATAGGTATAAACACTCAAAACTTTCTCAATAGTGCAAGTTTTCGAATAAGCCTTCTCAAAAACCTCCACACTCTTGCCCCAATCTCCAGGATGACTTTTACCCCGACTGCTTGAATTTCATGTTCTGAGTTGTGCTGCCATCATGTGATCCACTAGCAAATTGACAATTCTAAGTGTGTGTTTCATATTTTAAAGCCACATAAAATTAGTTTCTCTCACATCATGTATGCGGAAGGAAGCACATTTCCCAAATGCTCAAAAATTACATCAAATGGTTTAAAAATACAACATACCTCATCGTTGAAACTGTTTTATTTATTCTATTGTAACAAAACTGCTTGAGCTGAACAGTTGAACCCCTTGATACTCTACAACTGACTCCACTACACAAAACTCAAAAGTTTCCAGACACTAAGGGTAGAGTGTATAATAATATAAAGGAAAATATAGGAAAGTGAACATCTCTAGCTTGGCTTATTGTCTCATCAAAATTCAATGTATATGATCACAAAATATTGAAAATGATATTAAAGTAATGAGTGTTGTTCAAAATGTGACAAAGTTACTTGAAGTATTTTAAACTTTCTTTTCATTGAAAAAATGTCCTTTCATAGAAATCCCTTTTCTCACTACTCTAGGCATTCTCTGTATAAGTTTTTGAATATAAAATGTCAGAATTTCTTTCCAAGTGGCTTGCAGTGCATTCCAAAGTGCATTTTGAGATGTAAGGCAAGTTTTCTTTACCTGGTGAGCCAATTCAACCCAAAGTAACTAAATGGCGTTAAGATCTGGAGACTGAGCTGACCACTCCATAATTTTCAATTCTCCTGCCTTCTGCTGATTCTCCAGATATTTCCTCCACATTTTTTAAGTATGTTTTGCGTCATTATCCTGCCGAAATATGAAGCTCCTACTTATTAGACGTTTATCTGACGGGACTGCATATTTGTTTAAAAAGTCGTGATAGCTATTTTTGTCATGTATTCCTGTAATATTGCCTACACCACTGAATGCAAAACAGCCCCACACCATTACAGGCCCTCCAGCATGTTTGGCTCTCAGAAGGTCATCGTCTTACAGAAGTCCGTCGTCTGTTTGCAAAAAGCTTAAATTTAGACTCATCAGTCCAAAGCACCTTTTTCCAATCATCAACAGTCCAATTTTTGGCTTCCAAAGCTCAGTGAAGTCATTTTTGTTTGTTTAACTTCCTGAGAAGAGGTTTCTTTACAGCTACAGCTAACAGAGTGGCTGCTTTAAGTCCTCTCTTCACAGTAATAACTGATATTTCTTTATCATAACTTGCATTAAATTCAGCTCCAATTTCATCATCTGTCAGCTTTCTATTCAGCTTGGTTATTAGCACTATAGTGTTATCCTCATTTTTAGTTGTAACTGCAGGCCTCCCACCTTTCTTTTTGTCCCTATTTGACCTGGTCTCCCTTAATGTCTTTATGACAACAACTGTTGTCCTGGGAATCTTCACTTTTTTATATTTCCCAAATTGAATAACCCTCATTTCAAAGGGTATTCACTGCTGACCTGTTCACTGTTTAAAGGCTGCTTACAGCCCATATCCAATAGTTAAAGACATTTATTTTGTGAAATTTTGTGAAACTACTCAAATTTTGAAAATACCTGAAATATTGGGCTTTATTATTACAAAAATAGTGTAATAATCATGTAATAATTTCGAATATTCATTTACTTACCCTTTTACAGAAACAGCAATCACTGCATTATTACGAGCTGCTCATAGATGAAGTGCTACATAATAACTCAGAATATGCAACTTAACCTGTCAATGAGATTATTCTCAATCTGCATCTGTGGACAATAGACTCAGCTTGAGTAGCATGTATAGCAATATCATGGAATTTCAATGTCTGTTTACAATGCTGACACATGTTTATGAACCTGCGATACGACAATTTCTAATTGCCTTAAATCTCTAAGCAGAGGTAGTTTATTTAAGATAAATGCTGAATTGCATCACTTTTATTGGGTGTCTAGAAAATTTTGAGTGGCAGTGTATCTTGAAATAAAGAAATCTACTTAGGACAGCTCTTTTCTCATTGGCCAGAAACAAATAAGTATGTGTAGCTTGTTAATTTGGCCATGCACAAATGTGCTTCTCCATCCAACAAAATCAATTTCAAATTATTTTGTTTTATGAGGACAAAAGAAAACAGATTATAGTTTAAATCCTTTCATGGAAGTGTTGAAAACAGTGTTGTTGTATAAATTAAATTAATAGGGAGTCGATTAATGACACAAAACAACACTTACTTTTAAATTTTCCCGGAACTAGTTTCTGAGGCCTTCCCTCTATCTTCAATGTCCGGCTGAAGATAGAGGGAAGGCCTCAGAAACTAGTTCCAGGAAAATTTAAAAGTAAGTGTTGTTTAGTGTCATTAATCGACTCCCAATTAATTGAAGATTATAGTTTCTCTAAATTCCTTCATACTGACATAATTACATAAAATTAAAGAAACTGAGTGTAATATTAAGAGTAAAATATCCTTTTAAACCTTAGTAAGCATTAAGTTCAGCTTTTTACTTCTAGGACACTTATAATGATGCAGTACTAGTTAGTTAACCTAGGAATCAAAATTTTCATAAGTTAGATTAAACAAGGCAACAAAGTTAGAGACATTATTATTGCTGAAAGTATGACAAAAATCTAAAAGGTACATGATGGAACTTCATGAATGTTCATTCTTGCTTTTCATACTAACCAACAGGTGGTAAGCTGGAAAGTTGTTTTTAACTTGGAAACTTGAAGCCATGGATCTTGAAAGAATAAATGAATTCATGAATAAACTGTCTTCTAATCACTGTGTCTCTAAGATAAATTTGGTGTGCATTTAAGATAAGATACTTTCATTTTCTGTAGCATTTAATTCATGACATTTTTACATCACTATTGAACATATTAGTATGTACATTAATTCTTCTTCTTCTTCTTCTTCTTTTTTTTAATTTATGTCCTCCAACATTAAGTCATATTGGACAATGAATGAAATGGATGAAATGATGCTCAAATAAGCCCGAAGTCCATAGAGCTTAGAGTTACCTGACATTTGTCTTTCAGGATAAGGGAAAACTCCAGAGAAAACCTTATCCAGGTAACTCACACTGACCGAGATTCGAACTTGGGACCTCTTGAATGTGAGGCAGACATGCTACCATCTATGCTACCGAGGCAGGCTTAATTCTTCTTGATGATATCTTAGCAGGATTTGGTAATTTTAATTATTGTTTGTTTGAAAGAAATATATGTTTTTAAATAAAATACAGTAAAGTATATCATACATTGTTTTCTAAGATAAACATTAAGTTTGTATTAATGTTTAGATGAGTCGTATTTATTACACATCTGCTTCACTTTCCTATATTAAGTTTGTACTTTTAGTGTGCAATAGTTATAACATAATGCAACCAAAAATATGATGACAAAGCAAACTACTTAACACATGTATGTGGTATTATAGAACAGTGAGTGTAATTGAAACAGCAACGAAAAGAGGCAGCGGGATTTTCTCCTCGAGGACCACTGATCAGGTTGCAACAACTGTGTAGTAATTTTAAAAGTTTATTTTATTAATGTGCTGTTGAAATTGAAATTTGCTTCATGACAGCAAATATGCAACTGGCCAAGGTTCTTTGTACCCCTAATGTGATGGACATTCAACATTTTATTTAATTTCGGTTGCTACTGAAATTGGGCAAGGAAGATTTGCTTCTCATTGTTTATTGGTCAGGGGGCTATGGCTCTTGTGCATTGCTGGTGTGATAAATTCAGAAAAGCTTATTTTATTGGGTCTGCTTTGAAATTTTGAAGTCCAAGTATCTCTTGGTTGTATTGTATAGGAGCTCAGCCTTAGCTGCTGGTAGAATTGCTCTATTGTAACTAATGTGCACACATGCTGGTAATACTTCAAGCAGTGCCTTATAGGGTTATAAACCCCAAGGGGCTAAACAGTGATCATTTGATATTACAAAAACCATCGTTCCGGTGGTTACTATATTAACTTCTAGCCCATGGTCATGGATACAAAGCAAGTGGTGTGCCATGATATTTTTCTGGTGTGAAAGTTCTTGGCATAACTTTCTTGGAAAGGAAAGTTTATTTTAATTTTTATTATATGCTTCTTTGCATGTAGAATGTACAATATTTGTGAAAAGGGCTGAGTAACTTGTTGATTTTCTCCAATTCACAGTTGCTTCATCTGGTAGCACATAAAAGGTGTTCAGATTTTCACTCATTAATGCAGTTTTGGTGGCAGGAGCAGATACTATGATAAAATTAACTGGCTATGGAAACTCTTGCTAGAGATCCTGTATATCCCAGTTGGGGTGACAAATTTACTGAAAATGAAAGTATTTAAGAAACCCCCTTCTTATTGATGTAACTTTGTCCGCTTTACTGTGTAATTCAGTATCTCTTTTTTTTTTCCAAAACCCAGCATTTAGATTATATATTTTTATAATTAAAGTCTTAATATCCAAAGTAACATATCTTTTTTAAAAAGTATTAAGAGAGAAACCTTTAATATTTTTATCATGACAAAATATAGCCACACAGAAGGAAAAAAAAAGATTTGCAAATTTCATTAACTAAAATGTTGCATTTATACATTTCTAATAATTTGTAAGCAAACACTATATATTTTATATACCATTTCTTAAATTCATGTTATCATATTCTTAAACTATTGTTCTATTAGCAACAGATTTAATTTTTATGTACTATTCAGAGAGCTTTCATGCAAGTGTTGGGCATTACAGAAAACATTAATTACTTCCGTTTCATATTAGAGTAACAAATGTAATTTTTGTTTTTCAGATCCTGGGTATTGACAGTGAATTCTGCATTGTAGAATCCTTTGTGACTGGATTAGTGGACTACTGGCCTGAGGTGTTGCGACCTCATCGCAGGAAGTTCACATTGGGCATGTGCATTTTGATGATGGCTCTTGGAATTCCTATGATCACCCATGTAAGGAAGAACTGAATGTGAATGTTATATTCCTTATCCATTAGCATAATATACACTTGATAACATAGTGAGATGTTTTGACTTTTATAATCCATTTTAAAGAAAGAAAGCCTTAGAATTGATTATATTCACTCACTCATTCATTATTTATCTATTTACTTATTTATTTATTATTTTGCTATGCACTATTAAAATGTTATAGGTCACTTCCAGGCAAGCAGTTGTCCCAAACGTACACACTGTTCTGACAAAACTATAAAGAAGGACATGCATTCTTCTAAACATACTATCCTCCTGTTTTGGTGACCATAGCTTTTATTTAGAGCTCCTGTTAAAGGTTGCCATATTTTCTATCCAATCATAATTTTAATATATTTTTCTATTAGCAATGGATTGTCTATTTAGGTATTTTACTGTATACAAAGCTTTCATGCAGGTCTTGGTATCTGATTATTCTAAAAAAGGATTAATTGCTTCCCGTTTGCTTTTGAGGTACATGCCTACTAAAAATTATTCTAAAAGCTCTTAAATTCTAGGCTTCTAATCTAAACACATGTAGCCTTTCTTTTTTCAGTTTACTACTTCTTTATTTCCTTGTCAAAATGAGTGAAACCATTTCTTCTGGCAAAGTGATTATGATATTTACATTTTTAAATCTATATTTTATTTCCCTTGAAAATCCATGCTTTAAAGTTTCTCTGCCCAGCTTTAACTGTGCTAACTACTCTTTTATTCTAATAGCTCAATTGTCGATACTACTTGTATTATTCTCTTGAAATTTAATACATTGCCTTTGAATATACCCATCTTGTAACATAAAATATTATGTAAAGTAATATTCCATAACTTGTTTCATTTCCAACTTATTAACTGCAATTCAATCCCCAGGACTTTCTTATTCTTCTGTAGTTTTATTGCTTCCTTCCTTATTATATCACTTTTAGCATCCTTTATTGGATAGTGCCTCTACAGTATTCTACTGTGGGAAATATTCATCATTGTAGCTTTACAGCTTCCATAAGACAGTAAATAAGAGAACTAGCTTTTTCTAGTTTTACTCTCTCATAGTTCTAATAAATCCATAGTTAGGGCCTCTGAAAATCATTGAAATTCAAACTAGATTACTTACTGGTTAACTCCATTCTTTCCAAAGAGGCACACTCAGACTAATCAGACTGTTTTTATGAAACCTGTCTTATCAAGTTTTGCTGACAGCATAGTGTACAAAGATCATATACACTAATGGTACAATAAATAAACCTTAATAAGTTTTCCGTTTGAAAAACACCATAGCAAAAATCAAATAATAATTGAAAGCTTCAAAGTAAATAGCATTAAAAGGCAATTTCTATGAAAACTAAATTTGTGCAAATAAACAATTTATAAAATTAGGTAACATTGTCATGCTGAAAAATCAACCATTCATAACATAAATATTCAAGAGCACAACAATTAAGACAGTTAAATTGAATAATATTTCATTTAGCTCATACTGATTTCATCAATGAATTAAAAATGAAGTAAATATAATTTTGTAGGATGAAAAAAGTTTATTTTCTGACATCAAATCATTAAGTTCATTTAAATCAAATCATCACTTGTGGAAACATACCCTGTATTATGCATGATTGGACGAATTTAGTAACAGTGACCTCAAAATTAATCAGAAAAACTATATGTAGTTGGTTTATTGACACTTATCACTTATATTTTTATATTATCAATGAACTAGTTATGGAAGCCATTGCTTCCATTTTCAACCTCTCACCAAAACTAGTCCCTCGATAATATAAGAATGTAAGTGATGAAGTGTCAATAAACCAACTACAAATAGATAGAGTCCACCTGAAAAATTCAATGCTAGGACAGCACGTTGGCCATGGCAGCTCAATGGGCAAGAGCGACTGGATGGAAACCAGAAGATCCATGGCCATAGCATTGAATTTTTCAGGTTGACTCTATCTCTCCAAAAACTTAGCCTATATACGGCTAGTGTAAAGAAATGATTAATTTTCATAAATTGACTTAAACAACTACAAATAGCTTTTCTGATATCCTGTATTTTTTAAAATGAATAATAAACAGATATTTCAGTATTCTTTGTTTCCTAAAATGACCTGCATGTCATTTGTCTTTATTACTGAAAATATTTTGAAATCATATCTAATGATACATAGCTTATGCCATACAATACGTTCTTTCCCTGTCTCTTTATCCATCTGGAGGATCTATGTTAATTCATATCATACATGCCAATTAAATGTAAAAGTTTCTTTTATGTTATGTTTCTTACAGGGTGGTGCCTACATTTTCCAGTTAATGGACTTCTATTCTGCTAGTGGTATGTCCCTTTTGTGGGTATGCTTCTTTCAAACCATAGCTATATCATGGATATTTGGAGCAAAGAAGTTTATAGAATGTGTTCATCAGATGATGGGCATACGCCCAAATTACTTCTGGTACATCTGCTGGGTATTCTGTGCTCCTGTTGTGATGGTGGTAAGTAGTTTGATTTGTAGGTACAATACATTTAACTTCTATTTGATGTAATTCTGAAGCAACAGTTTCACAGATAAGAGTATTAGTTACCCCAAATTGTTTTATCCAATAATTTTATTAACATCTGTTTTGTACTAAAATCTAAAGATATTATTTCTTCAATTTCCCTTGTATGCAGAAATGATAAACCTATTAAAATGGCTAAGGCTATTTCTGTGGTTTATGTTTTAAGAGGTCATATTTTAAATATAATATTAATATAATGGCACTAATTTCCACCCATCAAGTAAAATAAACCTTAGACTAGCAATACAGAATAGCAATCTCAAGATCAGAAAAGCTAAACTTGCAATCAAATTAATGTCACTGAAATAAATAATACAGGAAGGCAACTATGCAACTCAGGTCATCTATCAAGAACTTATCTAATAATGCAGAAAGGTCTACTGAGAACATATGTGTAGCATACACTGAGTCACAAACATAAGTAAAGGTCACAATATGGCCTATGTTTAATCAGTAAAAAAAAAGGGCTTCAAGATTTTATACTCTTCACCAATTTGTTTTATAAATTTAAGTAGAAGTTGTGAAACAAACTGTTAAGCAATTCCTTTCTTGGAAGTGTTGAAAACAGTGTTGTTATGATAAATTAACTTTAAAGAGAGTCGATTAAAGACACTAGACAACACTTACTTTTAAATTTTTCCGGAACATGTTTCAGAGGCTTTGCCTCTATCATCGGCTGGCTCTCGACTGGTTCTCGTTGGTGTAGCTGACGATATTTTGTCACAGGTCTCCTCTGGTGGCGGTTCAAGGAACTTACTGAACAAATCTTTCTGGGGGATGTCGAAATTGAATACTTTGTTCCTATTTTTTGAAATGAAGATTTGTTCCCATGTGGATAGTTCTTGTTTTCCTGATGTATGTTTTAGTAGTTTTGGTTCTGGATTTATGTTGTGGTTTTTTTCCCAAAAATGTGTAGCAACTGCTGATTTTTCTAATTGTTTATATTGTATGTTTCTAAAGTGTTCCTTTGCTCTTCTTTCTAAATTTCTTTTTGTTTTTCCAATATAAATTTGACTACAGTCATTGCATTCAATTTGATATATACCAGATTTTTTGTTAGATGGAATGGCATCTTTGATGTTTGAGCAAATTAGGTTTTTTAAGGAGAAATGGTTGACTGGTGCTAGTTGAATATTTTGTTTTCTGAAGACTTTTTTGAATTTATCATAGGCCCATGGATGGTAAGTGAATTTTTTGAAAATCATATTAGTTTCTGTAGCTGAGAGAGTTGTGGTTTCCTTTAGTTTAGAAGAAGCTACTAAAGGAAACCACAACTCTCTCAGCTACAGAAACTAATATGATTTTCAAAAAATTCACTTACCATCCATGGGCCTATGATAAATTCAAAAAAGTCTTCAAAAAACAAAATATTCAACTAGCACCAGTCAACCATTTCTCCTTAAAAAACCTAATTTGCTCAAACATCAAAGATGCCATTCCATCTAACAAAAAATCTGGTATATATCAAATTGAATGCAATGACTGTAGTCAAATTTATATTGGAAAAACAAAAAGAAATTTAGAAAGAAGAGCAAAGGAACACTTTAGAAACATAAAATATAAACAATTAGAAAAATCAGCAGTTGCTACACATTTTTGGGAAAAAAACCACAACATAAATCCAGAACCAAAACTACTAAAACATACATCAGGAAAACAAGAACTATCCACATGGGAACAAATCTTCATTTCAAAAAATGGGAACAAAGTATTCAATTTCGACATCCCCCAGAAAGATTTGTTCAGTAAGTTCCTTGAACCGCCACCAGAGGAGACCTGTGACAAAATATCGTCAGCTACACCAACGAGAACCAGTCGAGAGCCGGCCGATGATAGAGGCAAAGCCTCTGAAACATGTTCCGGAAAAATTTAAAAGTAAGTGTTGTCTAGTGTCTTTAATCGACTCTCTTTAAAGTTAATAAACTGTTAAGCATTTACATTATGGCTAATGAGATATATGACAACATGAATGAAATTAGCTGGCTCTTTTAGTCCAGTCATGGCCCAAAGAAGTAAAATTTCAATCTTGGCAAGTCATACATCCTATTAGTACAGTATATACAGTTATTCACCTATATTCTAAACATAAAAATAAGTAGCTCATTAAAATCATATAAAACATATAATTCTATCATGTGGCGATGATGGTGCTATTATAATGTTAATGTTAGCCAAGTTTAATGTTAGCAATTTATGCCATAGTATTAGACATGTTTTTTATTATAATGTGTGCAAGCAACAAATGGTGAGATTAAATGTGACTTCTGGCTTTATGAGCCAAAACAAGTTATATGAGCATACATTTTTAAATGATTATTAATCTGCCATATTTGATTATGAATGCAAATGATTTGCTGTTATTTTACATTGACATTAGGAAAGCTATATTGAATTTATGTTATACTTTTACAATGAAAAATTGGGGGTCTAAGTGACTCCACCATATGTTATGATGAGTAAAGTGTAACTTAGGTGACTATCCCATAATGTTACAATCTTCTTTATAATTAGGGATGTAGCACAAAGGATGAGGTAGCCAGATGATAGATCAAAATGTTAAAGCAAAGTAGAGACAACACTTAGTTCCGTAATATGACAGTTTACTAAGCTCTAAGTATTAATGTTAACTACCAGATACTCCCAAACTCTTGAAGAGACTTAGGGGTAAAATGATAACAATTACATATTTACACAAATACCCAAAGGGGTCTTACCTTCAAAGATGTGTGTCGGGTTTGTTGAGGATATGTGTAGATGAGCCACTCTAGAGTGACCCCCGAATGCCAAAATAAGCAATCGTTAAATACTGATTCTTCCTACTTGGCATCCCTAGTGCCGAATAAGATGAATTCAATGCCAAAAGACTACATAAACATTTCCCAGGCAAACCACATATACTCATCTTTCTTAGAACATTTTGGCTGATATAGAATGCTGTTTGAGCATCCGATTGGCATCCGACCACCTGTTCATGGCCGATACGAGTAAACAGGAAGTTAGTGTCATAAGCTGATGCTGTGTGAAATATTGTATTATCTTGTTCTCATGGGTCAGTAGAATTAACAGCTTTAGACACTTTGGAAAATGTGTAGCTAAGTCAAGACTCAGGAAATAAACATTAAATAACAAGGTTCCGGAATTTGATATGTTTCCAAGCATTCCTCACCCTTTCATGTGACCATACTTTATTCTTAGTTAAGTTAACATACAATGCTATGTTAACATGATGCTTACATAACATGCATATATTTTGTCAATTCTACATGGTGAAGAAATAAACTAATTACTTAATGCCATAGTAAGATAATGAATAACTTTCACCACTTTACTCAAGGATGTCGTTGAAAGGGATGTTGGTTGGATTATATCTAATGTTAAGCAGTTGGCAGTGAAGCCATTTGCTTTCTTGCACTTCAATTGATGTTATGTTGATATGTTGAAGAAAGTTTGGGCAGTGGAATAGGTGGTTTCCATCCATATCATCTTTAAGTGTAGGCAGAGGATTTCACTGTATACATCCTGAATAAATATTTATTGAGTCAGTCGTGGCCTGTTAGGAGATTAGAAGTTGCTACAGAAGATTTTCTTGGTAGTATATTGATTCCAGTCTTGCTGTTACATAAATATATAACATAGTTACATAGTTTTCCTTTTATTTGTAATATATTATCTTCTTTAATTTTTTCATTATATGTTATAATTATTCTTTTGTTAGAGTTTTTATTCTTTTTTTAGATTACTTTTTTAGTGGCACAAATGAGTTTGACATAATTTTACTGCCTTTTCTGCATAGAAAGTCAGCTGTTTCATTACCTTTAATTCTGCATACATCATTCCATTGAAGCATTAGTCTTTTATTTAAATTAATTAACTGTTTTATGACTTGGTGGCATCCGTGATATTTAGGATTTTAGCTGTTATATTTGCTGTTATCAACATCATAGCTACTTTACAGTCAGATAGTGATACAGCTTTTTCAAACTTATTTATATGATGTAGAAGATTTTGTAAACTCTGAAGGATTGCTGAAATTTCTCCGTCAAAATTTGTAGCATCTTTTGTAGAAGGAGAAGAGTGGGCATATTGCAACAGTGCCAGTATCACCATTATTTGGTAAGCTAGAACCCTCAATGTAAACATGTAGCCATTCTATATATCGAGATTTAACTGTATTGGAACACCACAGTGAAGCGAAAATTATTAATTTTTAGATGAATCGTATTTATTACACATTAGCTTCACTTTCGTACCTATTTTGAGGACATGTTTCGCAAATCATCGTTTGCATCTATGGCTCTTATGCGACTAAAGCTTGCAACCCCAGAATTACCCACACCGCTGGATCAAGCTTTAGTCGCATAAGAGCCGTAGATGCAAACGATGATTTGCGAAACATGTCCTCAAAATAGGTACGAAAGTGAAGCAGATGTGTAATAAATACGACTCATCTAAAAATTAATGTAGCCATTCATTGGCAGGATATCTTAAATTTATTATTTCTAGTGTCATTTGTTCCAGGACACATGAAATGGTTTCAGATTTTGTAATTTCTTTAGTTAAGCGTGGATAGTGTTCAATATCAAATAGTTCTAAAGGGTGGATACTTGTTTGTAAGTTTTCTTTTAAGTAAGGAAGTTTAAATTTTTGCTTGATTTCTTTGATTTTAGTAGGGAAACTTTGTTGAGTTTTTAAGTTTACTTGTGATTTTCTTCTTTCCTGGTCATTATAAGAATTAATTTTTATATTGTATGATGGCTACTTTTTCAATATCAAGATCAGGTCTTGAATTATTTGTTAAAACTTGTGGAGCAGCTACTGGGGTAGTTTTGAAACCTCCAGCTATTAGACAAAGAATTTGGTTTTGCGGAATTTTAAGTTTTTCTATATTTGCAGTTATTAATATTTCTTCATAATATTGAAGTGTTAATTTAATATATGTCTTGTAAAAGTATTAAAGTTTGTTTAGTGCTTCCCCATTTCTTGCCTGCCAATCTCTTTAATAGTGTTAATTTTTTCTCAGTCTTTTTGCATATATTATCATTTGGTTTTTTCTATGTTAATTTTGTATAAAAAATAATATCTAAATAATTGGCCTCACATGTTTATGTGAGAGCTTTTACTTCTAGTTGAAGGGACATATTTGATGATTTCCTTCTAAGTGTAAATAGTTCATAATTTGTTTTCTGTGTATTAATTTTAATTAAATTATCTGATGCAGTTTTGCAGGAAACTAAATTGGAGGGAAGGGACTGATCTTGATGTAAGTGGCAGTAGGTTAAAAAACCAATGCAATAACAAACATTCCAAACTTGTTTGCTGTATATAATCGCAATCAATCTGATTAAATGCTAGTAAAGCATGTTATACATGTTGGGGGAACAGGATTATGCAATAAAATCATGTATTAATATAATATTTAGTGCAATAATTAAAGTAAAATGTATTTAAATCCTTTCATGGAAGTGTGTTATTAATCGACTCCCAATTAATTTAATTTAAAATGTATTTAATCATAATATTATGTGGATGTTGCCAATTAATTAATGAAAATTAAATACAGTGTTGCCCACAAATATGCTCATGTTTTTGAGTTTTTTCTCACCGTTTACAAAATGTTTCTGGTCTCTTTAGATTTCTGTGTTCATAATATATTAAAATTCTTACATTTACATTTTTGGAAGATTACAATTAATATTACATTCAAGCAGGAAAACCTGGAAGTAAAAAGTAAAAAGTTTAACCTTCACCACAATGGTTTCCCAATTTCCACAACCAAGCATTTCATGATGTAAACATCCAGTTAATATTTTGCAAGAAGAGAGATAATATTATTGCTTATGTACAAGTGGAAACCACTTTTCAAAATGCTTTATTAGGTTCCTGAGTGTGCTTCCTTTTTTTTGTTTGGCTGCCTTATATTTGCCACTATGAAAGAAATACTAGAAAGCAGTACAACCCTAGCAGTGAAATATATGCTGAAGAATATAACAGAAGCCATAGAGAAACCTAGAAGGAAATATTGTCACCCGAACGTCGGAACTCCTGATAGAACTGGCCAGCAGTAGTGCCAGACGGGAAGCATTCAGACCACGCCTACCCATTTGTCTCGTGTCACTAACTGAAGGGATGATTAGGAGCGCGCGCGAGCCCTGTACCGTCTCTTTCTCCTCTCACCAGATGTCTCGAAACCTTGGGTTAATTGTGCGCGCCGCAAACCTCCAGAAACAGCGATCTTCCCTATATAAGGCCTGTAGTTGGTGAGTCAGTTGAGTTCTTGGCGAGCAACCGTGAGGAGCGCCAAGTGAGTTAACGGACCAGAAGACTGTGAACGTGCATCAGAGGAGTTGTACGTAACTGTGAGCATGCAGCGGACCTGTGACCGACGAACTGGTGAATTGTAATTGTGTGCATTACGTAATTCTGTGTAATCGGCAAGTGTTCCGACTGTAATTCGATGGAAATAAAGAACATTTTTGAGTTGTGCAATTGGACTCTTAATTTCACGAACCCACAAAGTCACAATATGTAGTCTTCACAGATTCGTTCAACCTCCTAGCAGAGAATAATACATCAAAACTAAGAAGCATGATAGGCAAAGCACACATACTCAGTGATACGTCTGCAAAATCCTAGCATACAGTACAGTAATAATTGATGACAAAGTAGAGAAATTGAATGCCATAAGGTCGATAAATGGACTCCTACAGGGATACCTGGCAAGTCCTCTGTTATTTAACATTGCATCTGCTAATAATTGAAGATTTGCCAGAATCAGCGCTTGTCCTATATGCCAGAGATATAATGTTAGGAAGTACTAACAAAGCTGAGCTTCAAAGAACACTAAAAGAACTAGAAAACTGGATACAAATGACAAACTTACATAAATATAGAAAAGACATACCAAATGACGTTCAAGAAAAGAAGGGAGAACCTTGACAGCAGATATATTCATATTGTATGACACACCACTAACAACCATAAATAATATTATTTGAATCAAAAGGTTAGAAACAGTGATGTATTTAACATTTGAAAGTAATGAGTTGTTAATTCAAACACAAACATCACTTAATTTATCCTTACTTGGACATGTTTCGGAGAATGGTTTGTCCCCATCGACAGCAATTATCCGACTGGTTGGATCCGTGGTTTCCTGAAGTGAGCTGGTTGTCTATGGTGGCATCTGTTGTCTGTGAGATGAACTTCCAAAGAGAGTTTTCAGGTGGCAATTCGAAATTTAAAGTATACTGTTTGTTTTTTATAATTAGCAACTTTTCCCAAACATCCAGTACAGCTGCATTACTGGCTGGCTTTAATAGTTTTATATTTGGTACTATTTCATGATTGGTAGACCAAAAATGGTGGGCTATTGCTGATTTTTCTGTTTGTTTGTATTTCATACATCTCATATGTTCCTGTAATCTAATATGTAAACTTCTTTTGGTTTTCCTGTGTAGAACTTATTGCAGTCTGAGCAGTTGATTTTGTAAATACCCAATTTCTTGTTTTTAGGTACTGGGTCTTTCAAGTTGTTGCATAATAAGTTTTTTAAATTGAATTTATTTACTGGGGCTAGGGTGATGTACTTCTTGAATATCTTGTTGAATTTATGATGCACTCTGGGATGTTTCCCTTTTAAATTTGTAAGATGTATCTGAACTTTTTTTTTTTCATGTGCTATAATATCATTGTCAAATAATAAGCTTATCATTGTTCATGAAATTTTTTTAAATTCAGTTAATGTCATGTTGAACAAACATCAGAGACCTATGTTGCTCTTTTGGAAATCCTGATTGACTGAAAACAAATTGATTTAAAATATGTGGTACACTCATGTTTATGAACTGATAAACAGCTAGTTAATAGTATGTTGCTAACTAATAGTAGCTGGCTAATACTATGTTGTCACAGAGTCAAAATTCTTTATTCATTTTCTTCATATGTAGTAGTTTAGTCCAAGGAATCACTACATTCCTATTATCACTGTTTTTTGCTATGTACCTGCTATATTACTGAACTAACAAATTAAATTAATTAATGTAACATAATACAAAGATCTAATATAAACAGTGTCCCTTGTTGTAAAATATTTTTTTTTGGTGGGTTGGGGTTGGTGACCTGTACATTAAGCTCTTAAGCTTTGTTTGCCAAGTTGTATTAAAACCTTTCATTTTTGGTTCCTCAGGCAATTTTTATTTTCTACTGTGTTGACTATAAACCAGTAACTTATGGAAAAGCATACCATTATCCCACTTGGGCAGAATATATTGGTTTTGCAATGAGTTTCTCTTCAATGATGTGGATCCCAGCATATGCTATCTACTATGTCTTTGCAAGCCCTGGATCTCCAAAAGAGGTAAGTGGTTTTAATCTAAGGTATAAGGAGTACATAGGAGTGACACATTTTTATTGAAATATAATCATGTGCTCTTTTATTTACATTTTCTTTATTTGTTATTTACCCTAGTCTTATTTATTGTACTATACTGACCTAAAACATTTCTAATCAGAAATATTTGGTTCAAAAAACCTTTGATTTAACCAGAAAGATAGTACATATGTCTATAAGCCATACAGCTCATCGGACTGTGAGCAATCACAATAGGAGATATATGAGTGAGAAGGAGACTGTAGGGTTTATTGACAAATAAACAAAAATATTGGGTTTATCTTATTCCATTCATATTGCTCTGAAGATGAACTGCTTCAACAATAGATTTTAGGCCGCCTCGTTAGTGTAGATGGTAGCATGTTTGCCTCACATTCAAGAGGTCCTGAGTTGAAATCTCAGTCAGGGCAAGTTACATGGATAAGGTTTTTTCCGGGGCTTTCCCTTATCCTGATAGTCGAATGTCAGGTAACTCTAAGCTCCATGGACCCCGGACTCATTTGAAGTATTTGAAGTATTTACTCATTTTATTTGTCCGATATGACTTAACATTGAAGGACGTAAATCGGGGGAAAAAAAATAAATAAATAAATAAATAAAAAATAAAAAAACAGATACTCTACATTCCAAGCATATACTCAATAAATTAAAGCAAATCCTCCACTTCCATACTCAACATTAAAACCTAACTGGATTTGATTTTTACATTTTTTAACATCTCATTATGCACTTGTGGTGCAGAAAATTCTTTCCAAGGAATGCATTATGGGCATGAAAACAGAAATGGATCTGGGCAATCTTTAATAGTTTTGCTTAGTGCTCACTATTTTTATAAGAAATGAAAAACTACCTATTTCTGAGTAGCTAGTTTGGATGAAATTACTGTCATAGACAGACTCATTAGTTCTTGTTCCACAAAGTTTATTATATAAACTCTCTGATGATTAAACGCTAATGCATCATCAACTTTGTAACCATGCTCCAACAAGTATTTAACAGTGCCTCCTATATGCTCATCCACGTTTATACTTCCTTCAAGAGCAACAAACTGTAACACTTGAGACTATGATCACCAGTGCTAGGAAGTTCGTACCGATTACCTTGAGCAGTGTAAGAGTGGCCTGACATGGCTAACCACTCAGTGCTACTAGCAAGGGCAAGGTTTGTTGTAGAATGCAACTCATTACTGTAACTTGTATCCTATACTAATACATATTACATGTTTAGCACATACTTTACACTGAGTGGCCGAATCAATCAAATTTAGTTATGCAGGTGTAGACAGCTTTGTAGCCCACATGAAAAAAATGGTTTTGAAGACATCTTCCAGGTTTGCAAAGTTCAGAGAGTTATCACCAGACATATTGCTACCACCACGGCCAATTGTCACCAGATGGGTAACTTGGCTAGAGGCTGTGATTTATTATGCCGAACATTATGACAAAATTGTTGTGGTATTGGCCAATTTAGAAACCGATAGCAGTTCTAGCATACAAACTTCCAAATGTTTAATAACGAACATTTTCATAGAAAATTTCGTAGAAATTGATTGCACATTTGTTCAAAGAGTTACCCACAACTATCACAATGTTACAGCCCAGAGATATGGAGTTGACTGAATCTGAGCGCATGTAGAACTGTCAAAACATTTAGCAAACTTCGAGCATTCTACCTGACATAAAGATGAAAATGAAAAGTGTGATTGAAAAGAATGCAGTGTTCGGTACGATTTACTGCATATGAAATGCACTTTTGGATCCCAACAAAAGCTATGATACTGATACGGAACTGATATAATATTTCAAATATGCCCCAATCACATCATGTGAGGTCGAAGGAACATTTTCACAGTATAAATCTTGTTTGACGAGACGTAGAATGAGTTTTTCATTTGAAAGGCTTCAGAGGTACATTATTGCTTTTAGTAATATGGCCTCAGATGAGTAAATATGTATTAAAATTCCTGCTTTGGTATTTTGTCTAGTAAGAGTCTTCAGATATTTAAGAAATTAATTCTATTATTTGAATATTATTTTACATTCAATCAGAAAATATTGCAACCCACGTTATAATTGCTTGGGTGTTGCCACAATGTGCCTATTTAAATAATGAAATCAGCCAAAGACAAGCCCATATGTACTATATAAAATTTGTATGTTGTACATACTGATCTAAATAGGTGCGCATTTATGAATGTCTCATAGGACATTTTTGTTCTTTGGGCAAATGATGTCAATGTCCCTTCACCTTGTTCTCTTATCTATGACTTCTTTGGATGCCAGGAGAAGCTCGGTCGCAACCTGTATAGGGAACGGCAGGCGGTACGAACTTCCTAGCTCTGATGATCAATTTTGTGAATAATCAACACAAGTGATATAGGAATTTGCTTGTTGATGAAAAGTCTTAAATTGGTGGGTTATCTGTTTTTTCAGAAATTACCTATCACAGAGCAAGAAAATTGTTATCATTTTCCCTTCAAGAACGTTGACAAAAAAATATAATTCATTCCAACTTCAATTACAAATACAGATTTTCTCTCTATGTTCATTGTAGACATGGACTTATAAAAGACAAAAAAAAAAAAAAAAAAAAAAAAAAAAAAAAAAAAAAAAAATTCTCAAATAATATTTTAAAATGTTTGGGCAGTTATCATTGATAGAAAAGAGGATTCCAATACTGAAAATAGTGAGTGTTCTTTCAATAGCAAGGAAATATACTTAGCCATATTGTCTTTGAATGATACAGAAAATCTTGGTAAGTAATACTCAACAAATCTCAAGAGTTTTCTTACTAAAGCCTCTTTCTAATGACTGGTTGTGACAAGAACAGAAATTATTGTAAGTGTCATCTTTGTGAAAAAGAGGTGTTAGAGCAAGAAAATAAAGTGGCAGTATTGAGCGCTAATTTATGAGAAGATAGTAGTAGGTATCATTATACTCTCTTTTCTACTTTTCTATATTAGATTTCATAATAGTGGTACAGCAAGTGTCTATGGCATGGCACAAACATTGCAACAGAAATGTAAGAACAACAAATTAGGAGATTTGAAGTTCTGTTGAAAAGCCAATGGGACTTTTTCTAACCAAGTTGACAGTTCCTGTCATCAGAACAACAGATGGATGCAGAACATAGGCGGAAGACACAGAGGCAGGCCAAGATACAGATGGGCTGACTTCTTCAAGGCAATAGCAGGCAGGCACTTGTCCACCATTGCCAAAGCTTGGTGTTCGTGGCGAAACCAAGGAAACCAGTCAGGAACCGTCCAAGTATAGTAAAAATTGTTGTAGTGCAGTGAATGTGTACAATAGACAAATGATGACTCATAGGAGCACAATTCCAGATAATGCAGCAAATAGACACTTTATCTGGTATAGCTCAGCTTGTGAGGAACAATTAATAAGCTTTCTGTAGTAGGAGGCCCTTGCTCTTTGGTATATCTTGGGCTTATTCATGTATGCATTCATTCATTCATTCATTTGTACTTTCATTCATTCATTCATTCATTCACTATAGGAATACTCATCCTTGATCTCAGTTTTTAGACAGAATTTGTTCCAGATGTTGGGAAAAATATATATTTTCAGTAAGAACCCTTATAATTAAGCCTATTTGTTATACACTATAAATTTGCAAAACTATGACCCTATGACTCAGTCCACAACATGTTTTTTTTAATTACGTTTACTAACAACTTAAAAGAGTATGAATAAAAAATGTATTATATTAATATATGCATAAATTTCAAACAAATAAAATGAAATGCTAAACTTTGTAACTGACGCATAGTTTAATGAGCTCTGCTGGACCAAGACAAGAAGTTAATTAAGTTGCTTTTTACAACTACTGCTAAGTGACACTTCCTCGTTTCCAATAATTTTACATGGGAACAATGAGAGTGTTTGCATAAACATATATCTATGAATTCATTTTCAAAAATAAGGTCTGCCAACCAATTATAGGTCTGCTTTATCTGCCATTGATGAACATTTGGATAGCAAAAATTTTAATATAGCACAGTAAATTCAAGCTTCATTCTTCTTATTGCATATGAATTGTTACTAACTTCAAAATAGTTTATGTAGCAGGGGCGGCTTTTGAGGTAGTGCCGCTGTGCCATGGCACCATCTGTATGAAAGCGAAAGAAAGAGAAGTGTATAAGAATTGCGCAAAAGGAATTGTTTATGAGTAGCTGCTCCCTCGTTTGAATAGGCGCGTTGAACACCAGCGCTCTCTCTTGGTTGTTTTCCGTAGCTTGGTGCCGATTCCAGAACGGCACCGTCTACGCTCATAAACGCCTGTGTTAGGGCTAGGGGCTAAGATGTCTGCTTATACACGGCTTCTTATGGGAGGAGGTCAGAGAAGGTAGTGCCGGGATTTCTCTGGCACATAACTTACGCTTTGCCCGATAGTGTGCAGTAAAACACGGGACTTCAGAGAACCACGATCCTGCCACCTAGCGAAAGACAATGGTAAGAATACATTTCGCGCTATATCTTCCTTTAATGCAGTGTCACCATCCTACTGCAAGTTAATGCTGAAGAACTTCAAAACGCAAATTAACGCTTAATGAAATCAGTTGTAGAAGCACAACACACAGATATCTTTATAAATAAAATTAATTTGGTTTCAATGTGAATATAGTATTAGATTTTAAAATTAAGACACAGTATTTCAACATGTGCATATTTCACAGCAGCTGGTTTGTTGGTACAACATAAAACCCTCGTGTGCAGCATGTGTTGGACACATGTTTTCAAAACAATGGTGGAGTAGTTCTGTATGTGCTCTTGTAATGCTGTAGTTCATCGTGCGCATGGATTTTTAAAACAGTGTTCAGTGTTTTTTCTTTAAGTTAAACTTCACAGTAAAGTTACGAACATGAACAAGGTGAGTAAATTACTGAAAACTCCATTTAGTAACAGGACTCTAAGTGGAAAAAATTCAGATAAAAACAATGGGTAGGCTACTCCCGAATCTGAATCTGCAGCAGCAAACAAAAAATCGATGCCGTAAGTTTAATCCAGATATTTATCAAAAGAACAAATGGGTTTGCGGCTGTGATGAAAACAATGCAGTTTTTGTTTTCCTTGTGTGTTATTTGGGGGAGATGTCCATTGTTGTAAGACTGGAATAGCTGATATTGGGCATTTATGGTCTAAAATGAAAATGCATAAAACATCGAAGCAACACATGGACAAAGTTCTGAGCGTTTCATTTCTAGGCAAAACCAATATTCAGGACAACTCAGATTCGCAGTATGGGCAAACAGTCAACAGCCATAACAAACAAGTATACAAGAACAGGTATATATTGAACTTAATTATTAACTGTATTTGGTTCTGTGGTGTTTTGGAGCTGGCTCTTAGGGGACACGACGAATCTGACGCATCTCAAAATAAGTTTTTTTTTTTTTTTTGTGAGCTCATTCAGTTTAGTGCGGAGTTGGATAAAGAACTTCAAGTACATCTCAGCCAGTCATCAGTATTCAAAGGCATTTCTAAGATTGTTCTGCAGGTTCTGTTTGGTATAGTATATTATAAAATAGGATGGATTATTGATAAGATTACCTCAATCGTTCGTAATTGGTACACATATTTATTCTTTAACAACCCTTATTTATTTATGGCACCATCAACACAATACCTCACCGGCCGCCCCTGTTATGTAGTATGTGTTAATACATATTATGTGTGAACTGCATTGTTGTTTGACTATGTAGAAAAGACTGATTATTTGTTAAGCATTTAACTACATTGATCGTTAATATGCATATAAGTGTAGATTTAAGTTAATAAAACATTAACACAAAAGTGAATCGAGAAGATATTGACACATTGCTTCACTCACACTGTTTATTCACAGGACATGTTTCAAGAGCTCTTGCTCCTATCATCAGCTGATACTCGATTAGTGCAAGTTGTAGTGGTTTCCTCTTTCTCCATATTGTCAATAGATGGCGTGATGTACTTGTCAAAGATGTCCGGTGGTGGAGTTTCAAAATTCATGACTCTATGACGATTTTTGTTAAAGAAGATTTTTTCCCATACAGAAAGGTCTATGGGGTGATTAACATATTTTATTAGAGATGTTTCCAAGTTGATATCATGTCTAGTATTCAAAAAATGAAACGCCACTGCTGATTTCTCTGTTTCACCATTTTTAATGTTTCTTATATGTTCTTTAGTTCTGATGTTAATATTTCTTTTAGTTTTTCCTATATAAATTTTAGGGCAAGTTTCACATTTGATCTCATAGATTCCTGGTTTTTCTTTGATAGTGATTGAATTTTTGGGAGGGCCTTTTAACAAATTTCTGATATTAAACCTATTTTGAGGTGCAAGAGTTATGTTGTGTTTTGAGAAGATTTTTTGGAACTTGTTATAGGCTGATGGATGGGAGGTGAATTTTTTAAAAAGTTTTTTCTCTTTTTCTCCTGACAAGTACATCACGCCATCTATTTATTGACAATATGGAGAAAGAGGAAACCACTACAACTTGCACTAATTGAGTATCAGCTGATGATAGGAGCAAGAGCTCTTGAAACATGTCCTGTGAATAAACAGTGTGAGTGAAGCAATGTGTCAATATTTTCTCGATTCACTTTTGTGCTAATTTATGCTTCACTGTCCCTGTGCTTCTTTCAAGTTTATACTTTAATAAAACATTAAAAATAACTAAACACTATAGTAACACAACTTCACTATTTACTTATCTTATTCACAATCCTTTGGCATCTCCCAAAGAAGTATGAGAATATCAAGTTTACAGCATGTCAGAAATGCCTGCATTAGACATGAAATGGATGCACTGGAAACTGTTATGGACAGAATTTCCAGAAGAGCTCTACAGTGGTATGGACATGTGTAATGGATGCCGGAAGAACTATAGCCCAAACAAGTCCTTAAGTGGGAAGTACCAGGCAGAAGAAAGTGGGGAAGAGCCAGAAGAATATGGCATGAGGAAATATATGGTCATATGAAGAACAGGGGACTGGAAGAAGGACAATGGAACGAAAGGAATCTCTGGAAAGCAGGAACAAAGGGTGAACTGCTGTAAAGTGGAAAACCTATAAATAAGTAAATAAATAAAATAGTGAAGTTGTGTTACTATAGTGTTTAGTTATTCTTAATGCATAGTTTACTTCACTGTCAGCAGCTTCAGTTTTTTTACATAATAAAACATTGCTTGAAAATGAATATGATCTTTGCAAGTCGCACTTCTGAGTTTATAACTCCTGTCTTAAACTCTAATGGTTTTGCCTGTAAATCATTCTCTAATGATTAATATGCCCCATATTGAGTAAGCTTTGGCAATACCTGTTAGGCCTGCAGTTTGAATTCTACCAGAATCATCCATTCTGAGGTTTCATCCAGGTTGTCCTCAGTCCTCATAACAAGAAAATGCCAGTAATGTACCCTAAACTTAGACATAGGTGGTTCCCTTCTCAAATTTCATTTACCGATAATCACTTCATTTCATATATCATCAATGTCAACCCTGTGGTGCCATAGAAATAAAAATGCCAAGAATGAAGTTAAACACTTTAATAAAAGAAAGAAAAAGAAACGTTTTCCTTTTAATTTATGGATTTGTTTTTATTCTGTCATTTCAGCATTTGTCTCATTGGATTAATCTTTATTACCTGAACATTATCAATAAGTGCTACTTTCATCATAAGAACCATAGTAGAATTGTGTTACTAACACGTATTGCTTGCTTGTTTCAGAATTTCCTGAAGGGTCTTAAACCAAACATCAAAGCAAGAGGAAAGGTCCCTCAAAGCCAACCAGCAATAATACCAATGTCAGAGAGCAGTGCTGGTCTTTTGACAAAGAACAATTCTTTTCTCACTCAGTAATTTTAATGTAATGTTAGGATATGGTAAACAAGTGCTTCGGGTCCCACATAGTGAGGACTGCCAACCTATGTGATATAATGATAGTGGATATAATCCATTGTTATTTCTGTGGTGATATGTCTCCATGCCCTTAACATTTTCTTCTGCATTGCAGTTTTCTTCTCATGTTGATCACCAGTGGCATGTTCTTAAGTTTTATTCGTATCATACTGTATATTCATAATATGCAGTGGGCAAAAGAAATGTGAAAGTTGTAAAAGCTGGCATATTTTTTATTTAAGTATTCAGGAACAACATTTCATCATAAGTTGTAATAAGCAGAACATTATAGTTCATCAAAAATCTTTCATTTTAGTATGTATCATACAAGTCCATCAATTATAATCACAGCAACCATATTATAGGCTTGTCTTTCTTAACATTATTGAAGAACAGAACAGATAGAGGCATTAATTAAGAGTTACTTTAAATGCAAATACTTTTATATTGCTGAACATAGTCTTTAAATAAAATATATAAAATTAAAGTGTGAGCAAACTTTTATACTACATTTTATAAATGTTAAATCATAATTGTCATCTTATGCTTTTAATTAGTATTTTTAGTTATTTAATTTATAGAGCCCTCTTTACGATATTATGGTCTTATTGGGGGCCTTTGACTTCGGAAACAGCTGATGATGGAGTTTTTTCACTTGCTATATTATAGGTTTCTTTTTAACTTATTATATTTCTTTTATCATGACACATCTTTGCATTCACTCCCAAATTCATACTTTCAGACTCTGCAGAAGATATGTGATTCTGGTTAAAGAAAAATTCCCTGGCACAGTTATTAATTAAACCCAATAGCTCTGAATCAACAAATTAATGTACAAATAAGCTCAACATCCTAAGCTCTATTATTCATCCTAAGGATGAAGGGGAGAGTAGGAACTAGAGAGCTTGACTCAATGAAGATTCAAACCTGTGCCTCCTATGTAAAAGGCAAAAGTATTAGTACTACATGCATAAGTGTACATAGAAATAAATGTATGTACTTTATAAGAAATATGCTCATGACTTCCAGTTGAAGTAATTACTATAGCATCACATTCATTGCCAATTTTACAGAAACAGGAGTAAATATATGCAAAATATATAATACTAACTAATCAAGCCATTAATAAATAATGGCTTCTATCTACATAGCTCTCCATACATACCATATAAGCTGCAAAGATAAAACACGATAGTAATTCAAAATAAATATATACTGTCCTCATTCTCTACCAAGAATTATGTGCAAAGCATTTGCTTTTTGTAACAAAATTCATAGTAAATTGATACATTAATAAGTTTTAGGGTAAAAAACATTACTAATTTATTCTTGGGTATGGAAGATATTGACAGTTATACAATTAATACAATTAAATTCAAATTGATTTAGTTATGCAGTGCATCATTTAACAAGACATATGTGACATATTTCAAAACAGAAAATGTTTCTAAAGTATTTCTTGCTAAACATACTCAGTAGATATCCAACATCACTAAACTTATTAAACTTGCATTCAAATATATTAGTTTTTGAAGAATATTAATCTAGGGCTCTTTATTTTGTAATGCTGTTGATTTAAACACAAAATTAATAACACAAGTAAGACTCAGATTTTGACAGAGTTTGTGTATCCACTTTTACAGCTTTCACATTATATTTGCAAATAAATACATGCAGATTTTAATGAGCTTCCTGTTAGTGATTTGAAAGTGATAATGGCATGAAGTTATAATAAATGGTTGTGCCAAAAATATATCATTCTAGAAACATTTTCTTTACAGTTGCATGACATACAATGGTAATATTGAAAATCTAGTGCCAGAGAATTAAATGATATGTTGTGTTCTAAGATGTAAATTACAACAGTATAATTAATTCAAAGCACTCACATAAGTCAAAGTCCCCATATTTCAACATGAAAAGATTGGAAATTAAATTTAAAGAATCCTGATATTTTATCAGAAAAGACTAACTAAATGATGGGCATAATTTGCATCTGTATGTTATTTAGATTAATGTTTAAATGAAAACAATATCAGCAATACATATCATTTTTATTTTTCCAAACTTTGTTATATTTAAACCATTAGATGTAGTTTTTAGTGGAGCAGAATATTTTTTTCTGTTGACTGTTTGCCAAGGAACATAGGCTCCAGCACCAAAACCCAAAAATCAGGACCCTAAATGAGGTTTGCAACAAGGTAGGGTTCTATTTAAAAAACATGTTTAGGACATTCAGCTGCAGAGACAGTCTGTGTTCTTATTAAATATGCACTATTACTGAAAATATGATAACACATACTGTATCACTTACAGTGACTTGAATAGAAGATATATGGCAGGTACAGGACTTATCTGTCCAAATGTGGAACAAGAGATTAATTCTTTATAGTCCATTCACTTTTGAAGTGATACTGCAAGCAACACCAGAGTTTGAGGAGACTATCCTTTAATTAAATTATAAATTCCTCAGTCTGAAATAATATTTTCAACAAAGCTGTGCACACTGAAGTTTATTTTCATTGATCTATGCTAATAAACTTTATATTTGATAATGTTTAGTATTCTCTATATTCCTAGTTGAGTACAACATAATTATGAATATACATTTTAATTAGGTATTTCTCGTTTAATATACACCATTCAATTTTGTGTTGTGAATAGATAGTAATGGTAGAAACACATGTTCCTGTATAACATTGGGAGTTAGAAATGGCTTTTCCCATCTACAAGTTAAAGCTGAAAACTACAACAATGACTTTTACATTTCTGCAAACAAAATATAGCTTCTAATAAATGACATACTTTTCTGCAATTTGACAAAAAGCACCTTTTAAAAACAAATGATAGTTCAGGCAACAATTAGGGTTGCCAGGTTTCTGGGTGCCACCAGGAGTGCCCGGGTTTAGAATAAATTCTGCAGGTATAGGGCACAATGATTTTAATCTATGGGCTTGAATATTACCTTACTCTTTAGTTAGTTTGAATAATTATGTTTGGCCTGCCTCGATAGCTTAGATGGTAGCATGTCTGCCTCATGTTCAAGAGGTCCCGAGTTCGAATCTCGGTCAGGGTGAGTTACCTGGATAAGGTATTTTCCGGGGTTTTCCTTTATCCTAAAAGATGAATATTGGGTAACTCTAAAGCTCCATGGACCCTGGGCCCATTTGAGCATCATTTCGACCCATTCCATTCATCGTCCGATATGACTTAAAAAGTTAAAGGATATAAATTACTGAAAAAAAAGAAAAGTTTGATTGTTAATTTCTTATTGTAACAAAATGCTGCATTTGTATTCTTATTCAACAATTTTTCATTGTTGCATCTGTAATATTTGGCTTGCACAATAAATAAACCTGGCAAGTCATGGTAATGTGACTACTGGCAACTCTATTTTTGAGTTTGCTCGTTCTCTCATTGTCAGTTATCAATTGATTCAGTTTACTGGCAATTATTTGAAAGCCCAAATCATGCGTTCTTAAAAACAAGACTCTTCTGAATGCAGGAAGACCCTAAAAAAATATTATGTATAATGAGGTACGCTTTTATAACAGTAATATTTTACTACTATTATTTTTATTTGCTATGTTATAGGTTTGATTAGCATTAATGACAGCATTAGTACTAGCAATACATAATAGTACATTTTAATTATCTGAATAAAGGTTGTCACTGTAATAATGCACAAAATTCTGTTTAACAATTTGTCCTTAATTTCACAAACTATGTCCATGTTTTTTTCTTTTCTGTCTTTCCTCCATGGCCCATTGGTTGATCCCTAGACCTGCCTCAAGGTCTTTTTTGCTGGTCTGTGGGTCTGGCTTGTCATTCTGGCAACCCTAGCAGCAATAGGGTATTGGTATTATCCTAGCATCCAGTTTAGCTAATATGAAGTTCATATTTGTTTTATTTAATATTCATTTATAGAATGCGTGCTTATTTAACTTACCATAACTTTTGCACCAACTCCCTATTTGTATCATTTAAATAGAAAATCTTAAAAGATTAATCATTTTTTGTTATTCATTTTTTGGCTGTCAGTGGTGTGGTGAAGGGAAGCAGATATCCTTTGGCAGCAAATGTCAAGCAATAGTACCAATAGTATTCACATAGAATAATATGCCGCTTATCAATGAGAGTAAATGTCCCCGTATAAGAGTTAGTGTAAGTCCTGGGATTTTACATCATATTCATCATTTACTCGTGTTCATAGTTAAAATTAATTTAATCTCTGCCTTCTAATGTTGCCTGCATTGTACAGCAGACTGTTACATAAAAAGCTCTCTTCTACTAGAAATCTAATAACTGTTTGATTGATACTTTATTTAACTAACATGAATAATAAGTCGAGATTTAACTGTATTGGAACACCACAGTGAAGCGAAAAATTATTAAACAACCCCAGAATTACCCACACCGCTGGATCTAGCTTCAGTCGCATAAGAGCCGTAGATGCAAACGATGATTTGCGAAACATGTCCTCAAAATAGGTACGAAAGTGAAGCAGATGTGTAAAAAATACGACTCATCTAAAATTTAATATGAATAATAAGCTTTTTCACTGAGCAGTCAAGTTTCCGCATTACCATTAGAATGTGATACTGGGAAGACCTGCTAATTTATAACAAAAGATAACATCAGTCCTGTAAGAATTACATGGACATTTGGATGAAAAATAAATATTTCTGCGGATGTGAAGCCAAAAATGCTTTATTCTATCCCTATGTGTTTTGTTTGGTGCCAATAACCACTTGTAGAAAAAAAAAAAGGGGGGGTCATGGATTTAGCTCATATATGTGAATGGGAATACATTGAATTGATATGTTGTTTGGAAATTTGTTAAATTTACTGTAGGTTGATGTTTGCTTGAGGAAAAAGTTGGCTAAACTTCCAACTCTTGTAGATGTCATTAGTTTAATTTTATCATTTTAGGTGGCATTTAGGGCCAATCGATGTACATTGAAAGGATGTCACTATTATCAGTGGTATACATACTGCGTCACATATCCAAGTATCATTTTAACCAATGTTTTTCCTCTTTGTTGGATATCTCGTATCTGTTTGTTAAAGAATGTTAATCATTAAAACAAAACATGAAGTATTGCTGGTACTACTGTGTATTCATGTTTCAGCCGCCACTTTCAGTATGTAAATAATGAAATATACCACCATGAAATGTGTAATAAATATTATTCCTGACATGATCTAGCTTTCAATTGAAACTCACCAGTTTGTATTCAGTCTTATAATGCATACTTATAGCTAAATCTGTGAGTGCATGTCTGTGCATATCTACCAATAAATTGTTAATACTGTCATTATGAAAAGTCAAAAGTTATATTTCATTTACTATATGTGTTTGGAGGAATTTAGTAACAGTGACGTCAAAAGTAATCATAAAAACTATTTGTAGTTGGTTTATTGATACTTGTCACTTACTTTTTTATATTATTGAGAGACTAGTTTCAAAAGAAATTGCCTCCATTTTCAATCTCTTTCCAACTGGCATCTGTTGTTGTCTGCTCTCTCTCTGGTGGTGGAAGTATGAACTTTTTTGTCAAATTATTTACTGGTAGGATTTCAAAGTTCATTATTTTTCCATATGAATATGTTCTCCCATGTTACAATTTATTTTGGTTTATCACTCCTTTTAATAATTTTGGATTTGGATCAGTGTCATGATTTTCATTCCAAAAATGAAATGCTCCTGCTGACTTATCTTCTTGTTTCAATCTGATGTTTCTAAAATGCTCTTTGACTGGTTTTTAGATTTCTTTCAGTTTGACCTATGTAGCATTTTTCACAATTCTCTCAACTTGGTATATTCCAGATCTGTTAAGTAATGGGATTTCATCTTTTGTTTTTGAATTTAGCAATTTTAAAATTGAGTGTCCATTAGTAGGTTTCTAATTTTCTTCAACATAAAACTTTTGTTGTATCCATTTTGTTCTGCTCTGTGTGTATTGCTTTTTGTTCTTTGAAATATTCTTCTTTTTCCATGGGTATGTTGACTAGTCTGTGTGTAAGGCTGTTTATTATTGCATACTTATGTATAATCGTTTGTAGAAAAGCTAAACTAAAGAAAATCATTAAGGAAGCAACCACATTTACAAAGGAAAAAGAAAGCACTAGCATATTCAGTTCATTTACATAACACCCAAAAACATTTAATAAATTTAAAAAGATCTTCAAGGAACAAAATATAATCTTGGCACCTACTAATGGACACTCAATTTTAAAATTGCTAAATTCAAAAACAAAAGATGAAATCCCATCAGTTAACAAATCCGGAATATACCAAATAAGTTGTAAGAATTGTGAAAAATGCTACATAGGTCAAACTAAAAGAAATCTAAAAACCAGAATCAAAGAGCGCTTTATCCCACCTTGGTAGTGTGGTGGTAGCATGTCTGCTTCATGTTCAAGAGGTCCCGAGTTTGAATCTCAGCCAGGGTGAGTTACCTGGATAAGGTTTTTGGGGGGTTTTCCCTTATCCTGAAAGATGACTGTCGGGTAACTCTAAGCTCTAAGGACCCCGGGCTCATTTGAGCATCATTTCATCCATTCCATTCATCGTCCAATATGACTTGACGTTGGAGGACGTAAATTAAAAAAAAAGAAAGAAAGAAAAAAGTGCACTTTAGAAACATCAGATTGAAACAAGAAGGTAAGTCAGCAGTAGCATTTCATTTCTGGAATGAAAATCATGACATTGATCCAGATCCAAAATTATTAAAAGGTGTGATAAACCAAAATAAATTGACAACATGGGAGAACATATTCATATGGAAAAATAAGGATCGCGTAATTAACTTTGAAATCCCACGAGTAGATAATTTGACAAAGAAGTTCATAGTTCCACCACCAGAGAGAGAGCAGACAACAACAGACGTCAGTTGGAAAGAGATTGAAAATGGAGGCAATTGCCTTTGAAACTAGTCTCTCAATAATATAAAAAAGTAAGTGACGAAAATCAATAAACCAACCACAAATAGTTTTTACGATTTCATTTACTATGTTTGCAGATCTTTGTAATAACAGGCAAAGCTGTATAGCTATCAAAGCAAAAACTTTTGCATCTTTTATTTTTTGGGATAGATTAATTTATTTCATTAAATGACCCTAGGGCCCACAGAGCTTAGTGTTAATATGCATAGATTTTTCAGGATATTGGAAAACCCTGGAAAAAACCTTATCTAGGTAACAAAACCTATCTGAGATTCAAACTTATAACCTGCTGAATAGACATGCTTACCCTACACCATGCAGGTGTGCTTGCTTAGTATGATAAAATTAAACCAGTTGTCTAGACCTGTGTTTTAAGTAATGCTAAATCTCTTTTTGATACTAGGACATAATTTATGACTTTTAGACTTAGTTCCTTTGAAATATTTAGAAAAATAATCACACTGTTTAAGATTCTGCTAAGATGGAGCATTTTAAACCAATTCGGCTCACTTCCAAAGGAATTTTAATACACATTATACTATTCGTTAATACTATGAGTCATGCAAGAAAATGTGCTGCCGAAGATTTTGTTTGATTATAATGAATACAGATGGCACTAGTTCTATTCATATTACTGTTGTGTGTAGCTTGGTGCTACTATAAGAATATAATAATTTGTTGATATGTGGCATGCCTCATGCCATTAAACAGTGTCTATTTATAATATTATTTGCTCAACATTATAAAGTATTAAACACAAATGTAAGGAGGGTTTCCTTCTAAAGTAATCTAGTAAAGAAAAATTTGGTTTATACATTTTGCTGTGACATTTAGGTGTAAATGCTTATTGTGAGGGTAAAATATATGTTAGAGATATTCAAAAGTAAATTAGGAAAGATTGTAGCTACTGTGTATATACATTGTAATTTATTTGTCGTAATGTTAGAATCAAATGCCTTAACTATGCAAATAGCTTTTGAACCTGTTAACTTTTGTTAATTGTATTAATTGAACATTGATGAGTATACAGTATAGATGGGCTTACATTTTATTTTTCTTAAATGAATTTATGGTTATGACTAAAATAGTACCTATATACCATTAGAAATATTTATTTTAATGGATTTTAGACAACTAACATTATAAGATAATTTTATATTTCATCCTGTGTATTCCTGTTCAGCCTAAGGCTAACTTATGATATAAATAATAGATATTAGCAATCTTTATAGTTTTCTATAATTAAACCTAAGGTAACCAAGTTGAAGAAAGCATTTATTATCCATTTCTGTAATGCAAATCTAAATTACTGCTTCTGTTGCAGAACTAGTGCTCTCTTATTTTATTTTTTACATTCTAAAGGTACATAGAGCTTCACCATCCACTTTATCATGCAAGCAGTGATTCCATATTGAGATTTGCTGCCTTTTTTAAAAATATTCATTTATAACAAATAATGCTTTGGTGCAACGCAAAGCTTCCTAATACTTTTCACACATTTTTCTTAGCTTAAAGCACATTAAAAAGAAAAAGGTGGCTGAAGGTGAAGTGCCTGTCACGGGAAACAGTTAACAGATATAACTTTTAGATTTAAATCGTTAGCTGAATGATATCCAATTATTCCAGCGACTCTTTCATTAGTTTTTCATTTGTACTAAGGAACATTATTATGTCTCTGACCTTTCTCTGTGCATAAAGTATTATAAATATATGATGATATATGGAGTTATATGTTTATACTTGCACAATAACAAGATTGAAAAGTTGTTTCTGCATATGCCTAGAGACTGTACTGAAGCACCTATTACCTTTGAAGAAAATATCCTTTAAGTGATGGTTTAGGTTATACACATTTTGGTTAAAATGTGTGCTAAAAAATGTTTGGTATTCTCATGTTCTTATTTTTTGTAATCTTACAACTTACATCAAATAATTCAAAGAGAGCGGTAACTGCAGAAACTCTTATCTGCCAGTTCATAGTGAATACCTAAATTGAAATTTGACAAGCAGTAATGTTGAATTATCATACTGGAAACATTTTCACTCCCTTATGTCAGTAATAAACCAATCCAAATATATTAATATAAGCTGTATAAATATTCTATTTTGAATGATTCCTAAAGTGACAATATAGCAAACTCTTGGATAATTGTCTGCAGATTATTGTGTCTTTTTTAACTCTGCTTATGTTTTTATCACTTACTTGTGGGGAGAGGATTTTATTTCAATCTAAATTTTGATATCAATATATTTAATTACCTAGGCTCAAAGAAAGTAATATATATGTTTGAAACAAGATCCTTATTCCATCTCTCTCTCTCTGTGTTGATCTAGGTGGTTTATTAGGCACTGGCCTGCTGATGTCAAGCTCCTGGATTCAAATCCAGCCCAGACCAATGGTTTTTAAGTATGTTAAAAAGCAACAGTCCCATGTCAGTAGATTTACTAGCATCTAAAATTCTGCCACACCAGTAACGTTGATATGATGCGTGATAACTGACAGCATCCTTAACATGTTTAAAATATATATTTCTCTCTCTGTGTCTCTTCTAAGTAGGAAAAATAGATAATTATTAAGAAATTAACCACTGGTGCGACAGCCCTAAGAGGGCCAAGGCCTACCAACCCGACTGCTGACCTCACGCCCACTTATGCATGGCAGAGGTGGGCGATCACCCAACCGATATGGGGAGGACATGTGGTCAACATCTCAACATCCCCCAGCCTTAAACTGTCTGGTTCACCTACGCCATCGCAAAAAAAAAAAAGGGCAGGCACACGCCTTCCTATCACTGACAGGTTTTGAACTGGGGCGTGGTGCCATTCACCTACCAACCTAAATACTGTTCCATATATCGGAAAGCTTCCGTGCACCAGACTGTACCTACAGGGCTTTGAATATGAATTGCTAATCTATTGTGCACTTTAGAAAGCAATTAGAATATGTATGAACCGAGTTCTTAGTTACTTATTTGTTGTTTAAGAAGGGTTTCTGAATTAATATTTCCAATTAATATTTTGTATACCTGACAACAGAGAATCACTGTTACCATACCTATGTTTTATAGCATGGATATGAACCTAATATTTATTTCAGAAAATATTTATATTTCATATTATCATTTTCAATTGTCCAAATCAATATGCTGGTGTACAAGCTATATTGCACTAAAAGAATTTTTCTCATTCTGAAAATGTCAATATATTTATTTTATAAGCTCTTTAATTAATAAATTTATTTATAAGTGTTTAAGAGAGTAAACAATGCAGTATATCCAACTCTTGCAGTTTAATTCATACATTTTCTGAAGAGTTTCTGCTACTACCTTTCATAAATTGCATATATGTTTATAGTATTGTTACTCTGTCAAGATGTAATATGACTGTTGCAAAATGTGAATACTTATATAAAGCCATCTATTTGTCAAGAATCTTGAAGTATAAGAAAATAGTTAAACCATTTTTTAACTTATGTCTGTACTTTCTGAGCTTATGATAGATGGCTGAAAAGCCAAGTTTAATGTTCAATGGTCCATGTATTTATGTGATTCTTATATACAAAACACTTAATGGTAAATGAAAAAGCAAGTGATAGCTTCTTAGAAAATAATGAATAGTATGAAACAAGAGTCAGTATCGATGAGTGACCAGGCTTTATTTCAAGCTTATTTCAGATTATTGTCTTCCTTCTGTACTATATAACTGCACATTTTATGGTAAATATTTACTTTGGTTGCTCATGTGTAGCTGTTGTTATTCTTCTATAAATTTTGCAAGTATCAATAAGATTTCATATCTTGTGCGGTCAGTTGCTTACATCACTCCACTGATTCAGCTGCCAATTAGAGACAAACAAATTCACCATCCCAGTTGGATAGATACCAACGTTACAATAACAAAGCATATTCACTTTGCTTGCATGGCTACTTTAACAATGCAATATGTTCATCAGTTATATAAGCTTAGGTTTATGATTTATGGGGGGTTAGATTTGGACTACTTCTTTTTAAGCTTATATCAATTAGTAATAGTGGGTACACCAAACTTCACATTGTGTGCAAACCTTGTATACTTTCATTAACAATGTGAAAACTATGCTTATGATTGACTATAAAAGCTTAGGGTTCTGATTCACAGGAAGTTAGGTTAGGTTAACTTTAAGTTGACATTAATTAGTAATAAGTTTTCAACTAGATGCTTTCATACAACACTGCACACTGTACTCTCTATGTGCAGTTTTCTCAATTGTACTCCATTAACTATGCATTACTTTTTCAACATTTCTTATAATGCAAGGAAAAGAAAATTTAATATCTTACAGAGCTAGTGGATTTCACTGCTTGGTGTAGTACTCCTGACCATGCACACCCAATATTCTAAATATAGTGTAGAATTTGCATTTATTACTTATTCTCACTAATTGAATATGAACGGTTATAATATTTACAATATCAGAGATCTGGAAGTAATAATAGGCATTGAAAGGTATAAATAATTTTGTTTTTTTGAACAATTTCAATTTTTGAAGACAGTTAACACTAACCTGTAGACTTGCCACAATGGATTATTTTTTAATTATATACTACGGCCAATTTCTTGTAAGTTTATATGCTGCTCTCCTAAATTTGTTAAATTTATTGAAACGTTTTGTTAAATTTCTTAAATTTCTTAAATTAATTAACAAATTTGCTAAAGGAGAAATTAAATTCTCTGTTTTAGAGAAAAAAGGTATTCTTCTCCATATACCATTGCTAATTATAATAAATAGAAGAAAAGGCAACAAAGCTAATTCAATGACTGTGAAAAAAGGGAAAATTCTAGGTGAATTTTCTAATTAACTGCTTTGCCATCCAAGCTGCTCCCGATTGCTAGAAATACTATACATTTTAATAGTCCATGTAAAATTAACTGTCACTATTAAAATGGATGCTAAAATTCTTCATGGGCAACTATAGTAAATATATTTATCTATATGATTTATTGAAATTTGTTTTATAAATGTCCATTTCCTTAGATTTTACATTACTGACTCTCATTGTAATGTTATGTTTTATAATTTTTTGAAACTCCTTTGTCTTGAATTCTGCCCTCTCTGTTCCTGAAGTTAATTTGTGCATAGAAATTAATTACTTTGAAGAAGAATGTTTGTTTAAAGTTAATTTTAAAACAAATATTTATATATTAGGAAGTCAAAATAGCAATCATGTATGCTCTTCCTACCATTAATGCATATATGCATAACAATGGAAATAAGTGCCAATTCTGTGTCAGCTATATGAATTTCTACACACCTGTTTACAATTTCACTATCAAAGAAAATGTCAATTTTGTTACAAGTTTTACGTTAGTTGTTAAACATTTACATTTGTTAATGTTGTAGCTGTATACTTGCATTGTTACATTTTTAGGAGCATAGAAGTCAGTAATGAAAATTAGAAAGCATTAGGTTTGTTCCAACACTTGTTTGTTGCTGGTTCCTAGATACATTCATGAGTAGTTTTTAAGGAAAGGAACTAGCTGAATTTGCCAAAAAATGGGTTCCTAGTTGGTTAGAATACATTTTTGCTAATTTTAATTTTGATGTACATGTAACATAAACTGATGTTGGAATGAAGCTACTGTACAGTTTCATTGTTGTTTGAAAATAATGACAGTTTATTTACACACTCAGAGTTAATCCTGTTGAAAAATATATTTTTGCACTGGATTTACTATCTCAAATTAAGCTTCCAAGGGAGGCAATAGAGTTATTTTTGTTATCAGCTCATTTGATCTGTTAGCGGATAGAGCTTTGTGGTAGTCAAAGACCAAAGGATTGCGTAGATTAGGCCATTACTATTTAAAATATGGAAAGTGAAAACAAGTGCTATGCTAACAGCTATGCTTTTAAATGCACTCAATTTTCTAAAAATTGTTTTATTAATTTTTTCTTTTGAAAAATTGGTAGCTAAGTGTAAATAAGCCACATCACTGGTCTATTGCTTTTTGCTCCTATATTTGTAACATTTAATTGTGTTCTAATATATTTCCATTTTAGTTTCAAATCCTTTTAGTATGATATGAAACACTAATAGTGTTTGGAATTAGCTAGAAATAGTGCCAGAGAAATAGTTCATACTTTTAAGCAGTGTATCAACGAAAATCACAGTCCAATAACATACAGTTCAGGAATTATGTAAATATCATGCACTATTTGATAAACATTGTAAGTGATTGACAGATGTGTTTATATTAGTATTACCAAATCAGGCTACTTAGCCAATATTATTAATTAGCATGTCTAGTATATTAAGTTTAATTACAGAGGCATTTTTGATGGCTAAAAATTATATTTCATGATAATTCTAATATGAAATTCTAAGTCAATGCTACCTTAGATGAAGGTTACAGCTCAAGTTTTACATCACTAAATGAAAACATACTGAAATGAATGCACAAATCATATTGGTGATAAGACATGTCAAACTAGCTGAGTTAACTCTTGAGGACTGGAATAACTTAACAAAAGTTCCAAATAAAAACTTGAGTCAACCAACTTTTGAAACTCATGCAGCCATGTTGAAAGAGACAATAATATTACCATTATATTATAGTGATATAAGGGTAGTTTTCAGGGAATTTCCTTGTTTGGGCAACTATAGGCTAAGGTAGCTTGGAAGTAGGAGGATCATTTTTTATTGATCCCTCTGCAATTGTTTTCAAATTCTCATATCAGCGGCTATGTCCTGAGAAATATTAATGATGTTGATAGTTTCCAATGTAAGACATAATTGGATTTTACTCAGCCACATTACACCTATATTACCTACAGTCCGTATTTTTGAACAACATAGCAAATGAACCTAATTAAAGAAAAATTCTAATTCCCAGAGAAACTCAAGTTGTAGTTTAGATAGCAGTTGCTGACAACTAAAGCAGAGAGACAGGCCTTTGAAAGAATTTTTTTTTCTACAATTAACAATTTTAACAATTATCTTAAGCTACTCATTTTGTTTTGAATTCAAATCTATGTACTGCTTTTTCTGTCATGAGTCTTCAAAAGCACATTTTCTCTCTTTTGATTTAAACAGCTTTGGAAATATTTTTAATAAGGTATTGGAAATACAGACCAGTTTTGTCCAGATGTTTGACATGTTTCTTCATTGTTGTGCATTTGATGCATAACAGGTCAAAAAATACTTTTTGAGGCAATTAGTGGAAGATGTATTTTTTGTAACTTGTATTTATGGTTTTGTTTTCAGCCAAGACAGAATTTTCCATTGTTTTCTTTCTCTGGCTGTACAATCCACTTGCACAAGAAGTACATAAATTTGATGTTCACTCCTTGCTCTTCCAATATAATATAGCACACTTTAGGAGCACAGCACATGACCAGTTACATTCAATATATTTAATATTTTTCAGAACAATAATTGAATTTTGATATGTTTCTGTAAGGAATGCTGAATGAAAATTGAAGATAGAATATTTCTATTGTGCAGGAACACCTTTCAGATCTCTTTTCCTGGAGTCAATACATAAGCGTCAATCTTCTGGTTGAGTAACTGCTCCTCATAGTATATATAGCCAGTATATCATACCAGAGTTATTGGACGGTACACTAATTCCCTTTCCTTTACAAAATATCTATTGAAATTTTCTCCATGATGCCTGTACCAATAAAAGGTTCTTTCAGATTCTAAATGGTGTCTTCTTTCAATCTTGAGTCTAAAATTTCATTTTCATTGGTGAGATCCAAGTAGAATGTTTAGTTTAGAGTGATTCATTGTATGTGTTTTATCATTGCTTGTATCTCAGGACAAATTTAAATGTTCTTCCACATTCAAAGTATATGAAGTATTGCTACTACTCTATGGCAATATCTTAGGTCATGTTGAAATTGAAATATCTAGTCAGTTAACACAGGCAGTGTTGCTGAAGGCAGTGGTAGTTATATAATGGCTGACTTGTTTCTCTTAAAAGTACTCAAATGTTGTATATGACAAAAATAAGTCATTATAATGATTTTGCTGCCCAGCCATCAGAACATAAAAGATAAGAGGTAAACAAAATCCATTGATCCACTATTTTTCTACACAAGATTTATGCACCAGATATAGAGCAATCTTTCTGTGTTTATTCCTAAATTTATTGGAAAATAGACAAGTATGAATTTAAATATTATACCATCTTAATAAATGGGCTACTTCTGTTGCCTGGTATATCATGTAACAGCCATACATGTGTGAAAAAAATCGTTTTGATTATTCTACAACTCTTTTACTTTCACTACTTCAACCTTCCAACATAAAATGCATTTAAAACTGAGTCACTGATTGACACAAAATTGAAACTACATACTATAAAAAAGAAAACAAAATCTTTTGTCTCCAGAGTTTTTATTGCTTCAATATAGGAACTCCAACAATAAGAAACAAATAAGAGATATGTTTTGGGGTATAAATATATTCTTAATACAATAATCTGACAATTTATAAATAGAGATAATGTTAAAAAGAATGCCAAATGATTTTACATAATCATGTATACTTCTAGGTTAGGGGTGGGTGCTTGATACTTTCAATGCCTCGATTTTTGGATACTTGCATTTTATCAAGATGGAACGATATTTCAGAAAATTTGCTTGATACTTTGGTGGTGATTCTGCAATTTTTTTTTAAATCACAAAATATTATTGCCGCAAGTAGAATTGCAAAGCCCGAGAAATTGCCGGTAATGTGGTACCTGCGTAGTAACATCATCATCATCATCGTCGTCGTCATCATCATTGTCGTCGTCATCATCATCTTTTCACAGTTTAAGACATCAAGGCTTGCTCTGGTCTCATAAATTTTAAATTAAAAGTGTTGTCATAGTGACATTGTGCAAGAAAATAATCGTGTCTCAAATTCAGTTCCAGTTACCAGTTTCCAAGAGGAAATCATTGCATATCTCAAAGATGATTGTCTTTCTAGTACACTGGATTACTGGATAAATACAGAATTTCCTGAACTAAAAAAAAAGGATTTATTTATTTAATGCAGAGCTTTGATATGTATCATTAGATACAACAATGACAATACACAACAATATATGTTAATAGTTAAGATACAATTAAGAAATTAAAACAGAAAAATCAAATTTACACTGAAATGCTTCACTCCAGGGTCATGGCCATCATCTTCTCTCTCATCTCCCAGTACCTGTCAGTGGTGTAATGGTTGTCAAAGAGGAGCAGCTATTAAGGTGGTTAGAGTCCATATTACCATGGTTACAGAACACACAGTTTGAATTTTATAGTATTCTGATGTGATGAGATGTTTAGCCAAGTAATCATATCCTCGAGCTAGATGGAATTTAGCAACTGCTTCCCTTCTGGGTCAGTTTGGTAGGAGCTGTGAAAAGAAAAAAACCTTGTGGAAGTCCAAGGCTACAGGGTCATGTTACAAGATAACGTTCAACTTGCTGCAAAAAAAAAAAAAAAAAAAAAAAAAGAATAGCTGATAAATATTTGTGTATTCCACCTGCAACAGTTTTCTCTGAAATAAAATATTATTTAGCAAAGCAGGAATTGTATGTGATAGAAAAAGAAGGAGACAACCCTGAAAGAGTGAAAAAGCTAGTATTTTTTATGTGCACATATTTAATTTCATCGACATACAGTACTCTCAATGTTCTGTTATTAATTTAAACTAGAAGTAGAAATGATGGTATTGAGTATCAACGCATAAGGTATCTTGGAAAATATTGTGTTTTGGTATTGAGAATCAGGTATCAAGAAAAACTGGTATTGACTCATGCGTATTTTAAATAAATCTTTTAGCAAGTAGGATGCACCACAGCAATATAGAAAGACAAAACTTTCAATTTTGTATTAAATACAGAATTGTGCACTATCTGTAGACCACATATAAAAGGTAATACTATTATCACTTTTAGTTAATGATATAAAGTATTCTATATTGCAATTTTTGTCACAATCTGGTGCTATCTAAATGTCAGCTAATTTTAGATTGTTTTGTTGCTATTAATATAGTTTTCTTTATTCTGAAGTATTAGACTAAAATGAATTTCACATGATTAAACAACATTATAAGATTTTGTCTTCACATCAAGTGCTAAATTATACATTGAATAATACTGATATATTATAGGTACTTAATAGTTAACTTTTTTTTAAACTTTGCCATAAACTTATACTATAACCTTTTAATATTTATTCTTTGGATGAAAACTTTGTGAATAGCTTTTATCAGTGTGGAAGCTATCATGATGTGAACATTAAGTAGCACATAAAATAATATTAATCAAAATCCGATTCAGGTAGGAAGTAAATCTTTTGGCCTGCTGCAAAATATATCATATTTAAAAATGTCTGTATTTTTTATGTCCTATTTTTTTATCAACTGAATAATAGTTTCATCAACTCTTTCTGGTTATGTGCTATAAGAAAACTGTATGTTAGTAGGCTGTGATAAGTCCTGATTTCTCTAAATTTGTAGTGAGAAAGCAAGTGAGAATAATGTAGCATAAGATAGGAAAAAAAGGTATGATGGGATTGCAAGTGGTGAAAAATGTTATTAAAAGAATAAATGGAATAGTCAAACAATGCAAGTGCTTCAGCTTTAATTTAGTGACTATGTATATGGAATTTTGAGCATTCAAATTTTTTAAAAGTTATGACCGGGCTGCATCTCTTGGACATTGAGGCAGTTTCAGATGCCTTTATGGCCTACTAACTATAAAAATAAGGCAGGCATTCTTTTTAATACAGAAATTGTGTTAACATGAATGAGGAGGAGACTTACATTTGAGTAAGTCTAGAGACTACTCATGCAGTTGAAACAAGAGCCAAGAGCATATCTAGAGGTTATCGGTCTAAAGTGCATTATGTTCTGGTATGTTCTTGACTTTTAAAATTACAAGCAGCTGTAATTTCTTTAGCTCAATTTTTCTATGAGACCATATCTTTTAACTAAATTATAATTTCTAATAAAAGTATCAAATGATTTATCGTAATGCTATATTAGTATGTTAAATGGCTTCCTTGCTCTTCCCTATATATATTTAATTGGACAATAGAGTGGTATGCATAGATTCTATGTATGATGTTATAATGTATGGAAATACTATTCAGCTCATGTAGAAGCATCTATTGCAAAATAATAAGATACTTATCATTAAACACAAAAGCATTCCACTAGCTAGTGGATTAGAATCCTTGTGTGTAATGCCATATCAGATTATAGAAATTAGTAGTGGACTGTTAACAGAAGTGATGATGTTTCATTTGAAGTTTTAAAGCTGTTGTGCACGAGCTGTTCAGTAATTCCTTCACAGTGTCCTTTAACAGACAATTACAATGCAAAAATATTCATTTATAGGTAAAAGAAGAAAAAAAAAATGTTTACTGAAAAGAACTCAATTTTAGAACTAGGTCTGAAATATATTAGCAGACATAGTATAGATCACATTATTTGTATTACACTGAAAATAATAATATCGTTCCTATCTTTGCACTATCAGAGCTTTTAAATTAAGGACAAATGTATTATCTTTTAGGTGTTCCTAAAGTTCTTAATATGTTGCTATTTGTGTTCAAATGCTAGATATTCTGTTAGACAGAAAAAAATTGTTGGAACTTCAGTATTTTTCTGAAGTGTTTGATAATTAAACGTGCTTATGAAAAGTCATTTTTAATGTCATTCCATTCATATAGAAAAAAGGGGGAAGGAATCAATTATTTCAATTCCAGTATTCTTAATTTTTAAGGCATTTATGTTTCAGAAAAGTGTTTTTAGCAGAAAATGTCACAATGTTGTATCATTTTTGTAAAGCAAAAATAAATTTTGAGCAAAATAATGGAAGTATGTTTTATGAATTTTACACTTAAACTAATATTATTTCCTATAACAGTGTGCTTTATGAACTAAGATAAACTTGTTGAAGTCTGAAAAATATCAGAATACACTAAATATGTTTCTTACCATTTCCTATGAAAATTTGTTTCATGAGTTATGATAGGATAAGCCTAGGCTGACATTTGCCAGTAATTCTTGCAATTTCATATGTGGTGTGCAAGCTGGTAGAGAAAATTGCTACAAAATGGCTTGTATAGGGTAAAATATGCTAAGGTAGGCTTAAGCCACTTCCTCTAATTCCTAGCAAACTTCAGAGTGAGATACATTAGTGAAATGAGGTGGAGTAAACCCCTTCCTTCAATTTCAAGGGAGTACATTATGTACCCTTAGGCTAAAATGAACTAAGTGAAACTGAAATGGCATAAACCACCCTTGGACTGGACTATGCTACGGAGGGGATTCGGCACAGAGGTCCAAACTTGGAATATTGTATCTATGCTTCGAAATGGGTCATCTCTGGGAGGAAAGATGAGGTGAGAGGTGACAAAGGGTGGCAGTCCCAAGGAGTCATGACAGTGTATAGGGGATGGTTCCTACATTTGCCCAGTTGGAAACTCCTAGGTGGACCATAACCCATCCACCGTGGTTCAGACAGAGTTAACCAAGCCGGTTCGGAGACCGGAGTTTGTCCTATTGGAGGAGGAAGTATTTACCAGGAGCATATCATCCTGCCATACGATGCCGAGACATTGGTCATCACTTCTATTCTTAAAGAGACCACCAGATGAGAGATGTTATGAAATGATAATGGAGATGAAATGGAAGGAGTGGAAATTCGGGGGATGTAAATTAACTTACTCAGCATTCGCCTGGTGACCCAAAAAACCCCAAAAAAAACCATGGGCCAGGTAGGCCTTCCACGGGAGTTCAATCTGGACCTCCTGAATACGGGCCACAGACGTAAGTGCATGAGCCATTTTGCTCGGTAAACCACCTCTTATAATTTCCAGTAAGGCTGAGTTAGGCTGAACTCCTCTTACAATGTTTCGTTTATAACTTTTTGATTTGGTATGGTTTTTCATTAATGTATTAATACATATTTCTCAGATCTTACGCTCTCCCTGTACCTGCAAAACGAACATGGAAAGAAGAAACGTATATTGTATCATCTCCTCAAATCTAATTATTTTCATACACTGTAATACTATATTTATTTGTATGTTTGTTCTCTTTTCACCCCACCTATAGCCTTTTAGATAATTATATAAATTTGGAATACAGTTTGCAGGGATGACGTTACATAAGAGATGCACAGTGACTGTTGTGTTCTTTCTGTAAGTGGATCATTCTGTGGCCAAGTAACTTCATTGCCCAGCACTAGTTTATGGCTATAAAACATCTTATCGTCCATTTTATTTGCATATTCACATTTGAACAGAATTTTGCAGTGCCATTTTTACATTGTGCTGTAACATATTATCAGATGATCACCAACCACCCATGGTCAAAACCTCTTCACCACTGTGAATCACCATGTAACTCCCAGTGAATACAATCCAAATGAGATCTAAGCTGAGATAAGTTGATGTATGCCAAATTGTCTCCTGCAATTTATCATAAATAGAGGCTTATATAGGCCAGAATGAACTGACATACGCAGACCATTTCTAGAGCAGGTAGTATTAATGTTTCCTATGAAGTTTTACTTGGTAATGTAGGATGGACTAAGAATAGCTAAGCCCAGATTTATATGAGTACTTGAGAGTAAATGTAGGCAGTAATAAGGACAACATGAACTTTTAAATAATATTGAATATCACCATGCACAACTCTTCTTATGAAACAGTAGGATAAGATAACATAAGTATTATACAGCAAATATTTCTAGATTTTCTGTTTAAGTTAATAATATGCATTGTTTTTCCTAAAGGCAATTTATAGCATATGATCAATGTCATTTACCATCAACATAACCAAAAACTATTGGACAGTTACACTGATCAACTGATAAAGTACAGATTATTTATTATACACGATTCTGAGATCTTAACTACAACTGAAGGTAAATTTACGTGAATTTAGCTGCTGTTTCATTTTTTCTTTTATTTCTGGTAGAATATGTTTACTTTTTATTGTACCATTTATGTTCCATCTTTTAACCACAATGATCATATTGGCGACTGTTTACCTTTGGAAATCTCACTTTACCTTTACCTTTACAAATCCCACTTTGCGGTCGCCTAGGATCGAAACCGAGCGAGCTTGGGGACTGTTGAGCTTTACAGAAAAAGTTATGAACATGTGCAGTGTGTAAGATGCATTCTTGCCATTGTTTTAATTGGTAAAGGAAAATTTTAAATTAATAAAACATTTATAAGCAGTGCCGTTCACAGTGCATCACTTATTTTTTTAATTTTTATGTTGGTAAAATGTATCGAATGCTTTCACTGGAAGAGTAATTTCAGCACGGAAGTTGAAATAAGGAATACTTATGCAGGAGTTCATTGAACTTAATATAATTGAATTTTTTATTATTTCTATTAAGAAAACCATTCATAGAATTTTGAATAGTGTTTTTTGCAACTATGCCTTATTAAAGTACTGATAAGTTAAACACTATCAAACTTTATGTGCAGATAAATGAACAATTTCAACGACGAAGCAATGTTTGTGACACCATTTTAATTACGGCTCCAATCTCATTCCCCTATATATCTCTGCCAGATGAACCAGTGTGGGCAGTATGAGATCTTTCTCCTAGCGAATGCGTGGGCAGGTGTAAGGATAAACTATACCAGCTAAGTAGTCTGATAAATTTTATAAAGGCTAATAATGATCTATTTGAAGTGAGTTGCCGATAGTTTGACTGAACATAACTGAGTTCCGGGAGCCTGATCTTTAGATAAATGGTGTCATAGTCGACTGGATTCAGCAGATCTTAACTAATTACCTTTTCCTTCAACACGGAAGTTCCATGAATGATCTAGTGTCACGATAAAATCTTTCAACTATTGCTTTCTCCAATTGGTTTTAACATTAAAAAATTATATATTGTTCTTAGCTTATCTATCTTCTATCTTTCTAGTCATCTATTTTTTTTATAAAATTATTCAACTTGCCCTTAATACATCCTATATCAATTGACAAATATCTGTACATCTGATACATCAACACTCGGATACATATTCTTTAATATGTAATATAGCTTTATTGCGAATAGTAAACATTCTTTTGGTTTCAATTAAGAAAATATAATTCCACACAACACTCCACTATCTCTAATGATACCGCAACGATAAGCGTGATATTTATTTTCAATTTAAGAATTTGGCTACCCAATTTTAGCCGCATTTGTGTAGAAGTCCAACATTTTTAAATTGCCTTAATGTTTTGCTTATCTTGAGACCGGTTTATTCTGAATAAAAGTAATTTGAACTAAATGATCTTCCAATACTTATATTTGTATTTATTAACTGAAAAAAAAAAAACTTACAAACATGTAAATAGGTAAGCTAGACTGGTAACAGATGGTAACCAAGAATGTATATAACCGCCAAATTATTCGGCTTTTGTGAGCTGAAATGCTGAAAAGTGACCTTTTGTATTACTTTATACTTCGTAAAAATGACATAGTAATTAAAAAGAAATTACCAATAAACCAAAGATTATTTAATGTATTAGAAGTGCCACACAGAAGGTTATAATTTAATCTATATACGGATATTACTACAGAAGTAGAAAAAGAGGTGTATAGATGATGATACACTTTTAGGAAATTAATTAAAATTACACATTAATACCATGCTGTTGTTTCAAGAATTTGAAAAGAAAACGAAGACATTTTTTTTTACAGCATATCATAAAAATTGCACATCTAACACTTGAATTTTCAGTTATTCAAAATTCATAGTGGTCAAAGAGAATTTATAGCCCAGACAACGCATCAGGGTAAAGATAATAGCAACCTGACTGTAATCATATTTGTATTTATTTCATCCTTTGGAACATAATACGTATGTTATAGGACACGTCAGTTCAAGATACAAAGATAAATATAAAAAGTTACATAAGACTAAAACTGAAACAGATACAGGATCCAACAAAAGTCTAAAATAGAAAAAGCAAATAAATATAAACTATATAAAGAACACAGAGAAATGCTATATAAAAGTAATTGTTCACAAATGTGGAGTTTACTCTAATTCATGATTTAATTCAATTTAATTCAATTTATTTTGTCCTTTTGATTGATATCAGACACATCATAGTATAAAAATTACATTAATGGCCACTGTCATTATTTACAATCACTTAAAACTAATTAACATTTAAAAACTCATTTACAGAATAAAATGAATGTTGCAGTAAAAAGAGTTTTACTCCCTTTTTAAAATGTATAAGGCTGTTCATTTGTTTAATATTTTCTGGTAGCCTGTTGTATAATCTTATACCTTTATTGATAGCACTAGATCTGAAGATATCTGTTCTACAACTTTGAATGTGAAAGTCATTTTTCTGACGTGTATTGTATTTGTGAATATCAGCATTTTTGTAATTTTGTATTTGTAGTTTATTTTGTTTTACATGGATCACTTATTCCAAAATATACATACATGCTAGAGGTAATATTTGATGTTTTTTGAATAATACAATACATATTAATACAAAACAGATATACCGATCTGTGTCTCCCTAATTTGGGACAAGAATTCATAACTGTAATGATACTTATTCCCTTGAGTACATACGGCACTAAGACCAACACTTTTTATGCTAATTATTAAATAGGAATGTGTATTTCTTGCAAGAACTCAACCTGAGTTATTGTTATTTCTCATTTGAGGTAGTGAAAATTCTCCTGCTTGAACATTTATCCTTACGTAATATAAAAGCTTTTATTCTCCCTACAAATTTAGGTAAATATGCATAGTACAAGAAAATAATGAAATAATGCCATAAAAAGCAAATTTGCCCTAAAATAGAAAGTTGCGTAATATGAGTAACATAATATAATAAGCATGTATTTTCATAATCTTGAAACATTAATAATTTATGTAACTGTTGGCAAGAATTAAACAATGACATTTGAGCCCAGCATATACTAAATGCATCTAGTGCTATAATACATACTAATGTGAAAAACCTTTGTAGCTGGAGTTCAAAGAAAGAAGCTGGTGTATTTGGATAGACAAAGTAAAAATAAATATTCAGTTTCCTAAAGAGTCTGACAGCACCATTAAGATCCTTCATGAAACAAGTCTCCAATAATGTAGTTTCATTCAGTAAAACATTGCGATAGTTCTCTAAATCTTACCTACACTTCATTTCATTTGCAAAAAGTTTAAGGCGGTAGCAGCAGGCCTTCTAATGCTAATATGTCTAATATTAGTCCAAAAGTTTCAATTTCTTACCAGGCCTTGAATTGCATGCTAGTCTCTAGTTTTCGAGGTCACAGGTTAAAACCTGGAGGAAGAAGATACATCAGTTTTTCGAGCGTGCAAAATGCTTAGCATGGTTTCCTTCGGAAGAGAAGTAAAGCAGGTAGTCCCTGTAGTGGATTTACGGTACGCAGAAGAACCCTAAGCCTGGTAAAAAATCTTCTGAGCAAAATTAAGCAGTCTTTCGCGCCCAGTAGATAATGGGGCACTGAGAACCACAGCAGCTAAAGAACATACATAAACTAACACTCAGTTTGAATTTCAGCACTTGAATGTGCAATAAACATGAATAGTCACAAGGAAAGGGTCAGCAACGATAGCTCCACAATATGATTAACTGCTCTATAGCGTATGGAAATACATGATCCACATGCGTATGGAATTCACATGTTCTTAAGGTAACAGGAATAAGCTGGTACAGAATGGTACTTATATACGTGATCCTCAAAATTTGTTTAAGCTTTCCCGTCGTTTGTCTGCGTATGACGTTAGTACTTTGAAGGAAGTTTTATCACCAATGCCTCAGGGAGAGGACTAGAGGAAGATGAGTGGAGGTGGTGGATGTCGACAGTTCTGAAATCACTTTAGCAGAATGGAATTTGTATAGTACCCGTACGGTATTTACATTTATAACTTCTTTGGCGTGCGGCTCGTAAACTCGCAATCTAAGGCCGTATAAACATTTACTGATAGATAACTCAAATGTAATTGAACAGTTTTTAAGCGTAGAGGGTATCTGCGTTAAAGGAACAACTTTGTCATTTGCAACATAAATTTGTGCAAAAGGCGTGAGGGATGGTAAATGATGAATTACTCCTACCTTCGGTGAAGATCTGGTTACATTCTTGTAGATGTATGCCTCGGCGCTCTGGAGCAATGAGTCTTATCTCTGGCCTTAGTATTGGATTGAGAATTATTTTTATGGTGGAAAATAACAACTTTTCTCTTCTTTAAAAATCTTGGAATTTATTCCGCATAAACCATTAATATACTGTCGCGAGCGCATTGTTGATTCGAGGCGGCGTAGCCAACGCATTCAAAGAGAGGGACAGTGCAGTGTGGAGATAAAAGCTCGCCGAATCGGTGGGGGGAAGGAGACGGATTTCTAGAGAGTTCGTCTTTCTTCTAGCGCCGTCTTGATTGTTTCAGAACATTTCGGATAGTGAGTAATCTATAAAAAGGGAGCCGCCGCCCGCCAGAGTTAGCTAGTCGGTAATTGGACGCGTGCGCGTGAACAGCTGTGTGAGCTATGACCTTGCAAGTTATATTCTGTATGTGACGTAATTCTGGACTGTAAAGGGGATAAAAGTGTGTTTCTACGGAAACAAAGGGAAATTTTTAGTGATTGTAACCTGGACTATTAATTTCACGAACCCACAAAGCCACAATTGAGACGTACCACCATGGAGGCTGCATTGGAAAAGATTCTACAGAAAATGAAAGAAATGAAGACGGCTAACGACAACCTCACCGCCGAGATGAAAGAAATGAAGACGGCTAACGACAACCTCACCGCCGAGATGAAAGAAATGAAGACGGCTAACGACAACCTCACCGCCGAGATGAAAGAAATGAAGACGGCTAACGACAACCTCACCGCCGAGATGAAAGAAATGAAGACGGCTAACGACAACCTCACCGCCGAGATGAAAGAAATGAAGACGGCTAACGACAACCTCACCGCCGAGATGAAAGAAATGAAGACGGCTAACGACAACCTCACCGCCGAGATGAAAGAAATGAAGACGGCTAACGACAACCTCACCGCCGAGATGAAAGAAATGAAGACGGCTAACGACAACCTCACCGCCGAGATGAAAGAAATGAAGACGGCTAATGACAACCTCACCGCCGAGATGAAAGAAATGAAGACGGCTAACGACAACCTCACCGCCGAGATGAAAGAAATGAAGACGGCTAACGACAACCTCACCGCCGAGATGAAAGAAATGAAGACGGCTAACGACAACCTCACCGCCGAGATGAAAGAAATGAAGACGGCTATCGACAACCTCACCGCCGAGATGAAAGAAATAAAGAAGGCGAAGGACAACCTCACCGCCGAGATGAAAGAAATGAAGACGGCTAACGACAACCTCACCGCCGAGATGAAAGAAATGAAGACGGCTAACGACAACCTCACCGCCGAGATGAAAGAAATGAAGACGGCTAACGACAACCTCACCGCCGAGATGAAAGAAATAAAGAAGAAGAATGACAACCTCGTTGCGAAAACCGAGGCAGCAAACAAAAACTTGGCCGCAACAACGACCGCGAAGATGGACGAATTGGTCACAGAAATGAAAGCGGCCAACGATAGCCTCGCCACGGAAATGAAGGCCGAATTGTCTGAAGTGTAGGCTGCGAACGAAGTCTTCGCCGCAAAATTTGAGGCGCAGTTGGCTGGCGTAAAGGAGGACGCCACGGAGTTGGGCGAGCGCGTCGAAGACCTAGCGAGCCGCGTTAACAACCTAGAGGGAAAGGCCGACACCAACACTAAGTCCCTGAACGCCATGGTGGAGGACATCGTCGGTAGGAGGTTGAAAGATTTAAAGACCGACGCGCCGGGATGCGACACAACATCTGCGTGCGACAAACCGCCGAAGTACGACGGCACGTCCACATTCGAAGTCTTCCGCCACCAGTTCGAAACTGTAGCCAAGCACAACAAGTGGTCACCAGTGGAAGAGGCCGCGCGGCCCATAGCCAGCCTCCAGACACGGTACGCAGAAGCCCTGAACGTGGTCCAGACAGCGGAGGCACCCAAGGACATCTGGGAAGCCCTGAAAAACCGCTTCGGGAGCCACCACTTGGCCGCAGCCAACTGAAGTCAAGGACGCAGCAGCCAGGGGAGACGCTGCATGAGTTCGCCCTTGCAAATGAACAGCTGGCCAGCAAAGCTTTGGTCGATCTCCCACCTGAATTCGTAACCCGGGAAGCCACCTACACCTTCGTTGACTGGATACGAGACGTTGAGATACGTCAACGCCTAATGCTTGGCAACTACAAAGCCATCCACGAGGCGCTAACGGCAGCATTATGGTTGGAGGCGGCCAAGGTGACGGGTACTCCGGCGTCGTAAACAAGGAGTATGCGCTACACTGGAGACCGAAGACCAGCTGAGGGACGCCGGCGAAGACTAAATGTCGTGTGTTGGGGGTGTGGCCTGGAGAAAGACTGCCCATACCAGGCAGAGCAGCAAAAACGAGAAAGGGCTGGCGTGGCGAAGAGCACGTCGGCACCGTCAACACCATCCCCTAGAGTGGCGCTGCGTGCCGGCAGCCAAAGATGGATGGCAGCCTCATCGCGGACGGCTGGGTGAGAGGGAAGCCGTGCCGCGTGCTCGTAGACACCGGGGCAGCCGTGACCGTCATTAGACCTGACATGGCCAAGGGTTTGCCGTCGAGGAAATCGAGCCGATCATACCAGCTAGTGACGGCATCGGGCGACAGCATGCCCTTGGAGAGGAAGGCCCTGCTACAGTTGACCTTGGGACGGAGTTCCGTTCGTTAGTGGGTGTTCGTCGCCGAGGTGGCTGAGGAGGTGATACTGGGACTGGACGCCCTCAGGAGTCTCGAGGTGACGGTTGACGTCGGCAGGAAGGTCCTGCAGCTCAATGGAGAAGAGATCATACTCCGGCAACCCGAAGAACGCCTGGGAATCTGCAGTGCCGTCCTGAGGGAAGACGTGGTTGTCCCCGCGAGAGGTGAGCTGGTGTTGATGGCGCGACTGGAAGACCAGCGCACGAAGAATTTGATGCTGGACCAGAAGACGCCTGTGCACGGACTCTGTATAGCCAGAACATTGTTGCCATGCCGAGAGGAGGTGCCGGTCAGGCTGCTTAACCCAACAGACACCGATCACGACGTCCAGGCCGGGACGGAGTTGGGGACGTGGGAGCGCGTGGTCAGCGCAACACCAATCGACCAGATCCATGAACCGGTGTCGACGCAACACCTGGGGCTCCGGCTGGAAGTCTTACTGGAGAGGGCGGCCGACCACCTGAGCGCAGAACAGCTCGAGAAGGTTCGACAACTGCTGAGACGATACCAGCGCGTCTTCAGCCAAGGTAAGAGCGACTACGGCCGCACGGTGCTCCACCGCATCGACACCTGAAGCGCCCGGCCTATTCGCACCTAGACGCGTTCCGCTAGCGAAACAATCGGCAGTACGGACATGCTTGAGGACATGAGATCCAGGGGAGTGATTGAAGTGTCTGACAGCCTTTGGTGTTCCCCTGTAGTCTTGGTGACGAAGAAGAACGTGAAGCTATGCTTCTGCGTGGACTAAAGGAAGCTGAACGCTGTTAGCAGGAAGGACTGTTTCCCCTTACCCCGGATAGACGACAACCTGGACACGCTTGCTGGTGCGCAGTGGTTCTCGAACCTGGAACTAAAGTCGGGTTACTGGCAGGTGGCTCTAGTCCCGAGAGACAAGGAGAAAACCGCCTTTTTGACAGGTCAAAGGCTTTGGCAGTTTACAGTTATGTCATTTGGCCTCTGCAACGTGCCAGCTAACTTCCAACGCCTCATGGAATCAGTGATGAGAGGATTGACTTATGACGCCCGCCTGCTATAAATGGACGACGGAGTAGCCATAGACCCGGAGAAGACACAGGCCGTGAGAGAATGGCCTCGGCCAAAGGATAAGAGAGAATTGCGCAGTTTCCTGGGGCTGTGCAGTTACCACCGCCGTTTCATAAAGGGCTTCTCCAACATCGCCAAGCCCCTCACCCACCTGATGGAAGAACACCGGCCGTAAGTGTGGACGGAGGACGCCGAAGTCGCTTTCCAGGAGCTGAAGAAGAAACTTTGCAGTGCTCCTATTTTGGGATTCCCACAAACAGTGGCGCCTTCATTGTGGACACCGACGCTAGCGACCATTGCATTGGTGGCATCTCATCCCAAGCCCAGGACGGCCACGAGCGGGTGGTAGCCTACTACAGCAAGACGCTGTTTAATGCAGAGAAAAACTACTGCATCACCCGGCGAGAGTTATTGGCGGTAGAGAAGACCCTGGAGCACTTCCACAAGTACCTGTACGGTCAGCCATTCCACCTGAGGACTGACCACTGCGCCTCACCTGTCTTTTGAGCTTTAGGAACCTGGAAGGCCAGACAGCCCGATGGGTCCAGAGGCTGCAGGAGTACGACTTCACCTCTGAACATCGTAGAGGAAAGAGCCACAGCAACGCAGACACCATGCTCCGAAGAACCTGCCCAGAAGTGTGCGGCCAGTGCACAAGGGTGGAATAGAAGGAGCGTGCCGCAGCTTTCAGAGTGGCCACGGTAGTGCCTGCGCATGGCTTGGATAGCGCAGGCCTGAGGAGGGAGCAGCTGGCGGACGCCGACTTGGGACCACTCTTGAGAGAAGTGGTGGCAGGGACAAGACCAACCTGGGAGAACATCGCACCAAGGAGAGCCACATACAAGTCGTACTGGGCCCAATGGGACTCGCTGAAGATCAAGAGTGGTCCAAAGTTAGCGTCCGCCGGTGTTCTTCCATCAGGTGGGTGAGGGGCTTGGCGATGTTGGAGAAGCCATTTATGAAACGGCGGTGGTAACTGCACAGCCCCAGGAAACTGCGCAATTCTCTCTTATCCTTTGGCCGAGGACATTCTCTCACGGCCTGTGTCTTCTCCGGGTCTATGGCTACTCCGTCGTCCATTTATAGCAGGCGGGCGTCATAAGTCAATCCTCTCATCACTGATTCCATGAGGCGTTGGAAGTTAGCTGGCACGTTGCAGAGGCCAAATGACATAACTGTAAACTGCCAAAGCCCTTGACCTGTCAAAAAGGCTGTTTTCTCCTTGTCTCTCGGGACTAGAGCCACCTACCAGTAACCCGACTTTAGTTCCAGGTTCGAGAACCACTGCGCACCAGCAAGCGTGTCCAGGTTGTCGTCTATCCGGGGTAAGGGGAAACAGTCCTTCCTGCTAACAGCGTTCAGCTTCCTTTAGTCCACGCAGAAGCACAGCTTAACGTTCTTCTTCGTCACCAAGACTACAGGGGAACACCAAGGGCTGTCAGACTCTTCAATCACTCCCCTGGATCTCATGTCCTCAAGCATGTCCGTACTGCCGATTGTTTCGCTAGCGGAACGCGTCTAGGTGCGAATAGGCCGGGCGCTTCAGGTGTCGATGCGGTGGAGCACCGTGCGGCCGTAGTCGCTCTTACCTTGGCTGAAGACGCGCTGGTATCGTCTCAGCAGTTGTCGAACCTTCTCGAGCTGTTCTGCGCTCAGGTGGTCGGCCGCCCTCTCCAGTAAGCCTTCCAGCCGGAGCCCCAGGTGTTGCGTCGACACCGGTTCATGGATCTGGTCGATTGGTGTTGCGCTGACCACGCGCTCCCACGTCCCCAACTCCGTCCCGGCCTGGACGTCGTGATCGGTGTCTGTTGGGTTAAGCAGCCTGACCGGCACCTCCTCTCGGCATGGCAACAATGTTCTGGCTATACAGAGTCCGTGCACAGGCGTCTTCTGGTCCAGCATCAAATTCTTCGTGCGCTGGTCTTCCAGTCGCGCCATCAACACCAGCTCACCTCTCGCGGGGACAACCACGTCTTCCCTCAGGACGGCACTGCAGATTCCCAGGCGTTCTTCGGGTTGCCGGAGTATGATCTCTTCTCCATTGAGCTGCAGGACCTTCCTGCCGACGTCACCCGTCACCTCGAGACTCCTGAGGGCGTCCAGTCCCAGTATCACCTCCTCAGCCACCTCGGCGACGAACACCCACTAACGAACGGAACTCCGTCCCAAGGTCAACTGTAGCAGGGCCTTCCTCTCCAAGGGCATGGTGTCGCCCGATGCCATCACTAGCTGGTATGATCGGCTCGATTTCCTGGACGGCAAACCCTTGGCCATGTCAGGTCTAATGACGGTCACGGCTGCCCCGGTGTCTACGAGCACGCGGCACGGCTTCCCTCTCACCCAGCCGTCCGCGATGAGGCTGTCATCCATCTTTGGCTGCCGGCACGCAGCGCCACTCTAGGGGATGGTGTTGACGGTGCCGACGTGCTCCTCGCCACGCCGGCCCTTTCTCGTTTTTGCTGCTCTGCCTGGTGTGGGCAGTCTTTCTCCAGGCCACACCCCCAACACACGACATTTAGTCTTCGCCGGCGTGTCTCAGCTGGTCTTCGGTCTCCAGTGTAGCGCATACTCCTTATTTACGACGCCGGAGTAGCCGTCACCTTGGCCGCCTCCAACCTTAATGCTGCCGTTAGCGCCTCGTGGATGGCTTTGTAGTTGCCAAGCATTAGGCGTTGACGTATCTCAACGTCTCGTATCCAGTCAACGAAGGTGTAGGTGGCTTCCCGGGTTACGAATTCAGGTGGGAGATCGACCAAAGCTTTGCTGGCCAGCTGTTCAATTGCAAGGGCGAACTCATGCAGCGTCTCCCCTGGCTGCTGCGTCCTTGACTTCAGTTGGCTGCGGCCAAGTGGTGGCTCCCGAAGCGGTTTTTCAGGGCTTCCCAGATGTCCTTGGGTGCCTCCGCTGTCTGGACCACGTTCAGGGCTTCTGCGTACCGTGTCTGGAGGCTGGCTATGGGCCGCGCGGCCTCTTCCACTGGTGACCACTTGTTGTGCTTGGCTACAGTTTCGAACTGGTGGCGGAAGACTTCGAATGTGGACGTGCCGTCGTACTTCGGCGGTTTGTCGCACGCAGATGTTGTGTCGCATCCCGGCGCGTCGGTCTTTAAATCTTTCAACCTCCTACCGACGATGTCCTCCACCATGGCGTTCAGGGACTTAGTGTTGGTGTCGGCCTTTCCCTCTAGGTTGTTAACGCGGCTCGCTAGGTCTTCGACGCGCTCGCCCAACTCCGTGGCGTCCTCCTTTACGCCAGCCAACTGCGCCTCAAATTTTGCGGCGAAGACTTCGTTCGCAGCCTACACTTCAGACAATTCGGCCTTCATTTCCGTGGCGAGGCTATCGTTGGCCGCTTTCATTTCTGTGACCAATTCGTCCATCTTCGCGGTCGTTGTTGCGGCCAAGTTTTTGTTTGCTGCCTCGGTTTTCGCAACGAGGTTGTCATTCTTCTTCTTTATTTCTTTCATCTCGGCGGTGAGGTTGTCGTTAGCCGTCTTCATTTCTTTCATCTCGGCGGTGAGGTTGTCGTTAGCCGTCTTCATTTCTTTCATCTCGGCGGTGAGGTTGTCGTTAGCCGTCTTCATTTCTTTCATCTCGGCGGTGAGGTTGTCCTTCGCCTTCTTTATTTCTTTCATCTCGGCGGTGAGGTTGTCGATAGCCGTCTTCATTTCTTTCATCTCGGCGGTGAGGTTGTCGTTAGCCGTCTTCATTTCTTTCATCTCGGCGGTGAGGTTGTCGTTAGCCGTCTTCATTTCTTTCATCTCGGCGGTGAGGTTGTCATTAGCCGTCTTCATTTCTTTCATCTCGGCGGTGAGGTTGTCGTTAGCCGTCTTCATTTCTTTCATCTCGGCGGTGAGGTTGTCGTTAGCCGTCTTCATTTCTTTCATCTCGGCGGTGAGGTTGTCTTTAGCCGTCTTCATTTCTTTCATCTCGGCGGTGAGGTTGTCGTTAGCCGTCTTCATTTCTTTCATCTCGGCGGTGAGGTTGTCGTTAGCCGTCTTCATTTCTTTCATCTCGGCGGTGAGGTTGTCGTTAGCCGTCTTCATTTCTTTCATTTTCTGTAGAATCTTTTCCAATGCAGCCTCCATGGTGGTACGTCTCAATTGTGGCTTTGTGGGTTCGTGAAATTAATAGTCCAGGTTACAATCACTAAAAATTTCCCTTTGTTTCCGTAGAAACACACTTTTATCCCCTTTACAGTCCAGAATTACGTCACATACAGAATACAACTTGCAAGGTCATAGCTCACACAGCTGTTCACGCGCACGCGTCCAATTACCGACTAGCTAACTCTGGCGGGCGGCGGCTCCCTTTTTATAGATTACTCACTATCCGAAATGTTCTGAAACAATCAAGACGGCGCTAGAAGAAAGACGAACTCTCTAGAAATCCGTCTCCTTCCCCCCACCGATTCGGCGAGCTTTTATCTCCACACTGCACTGTCCCTCTCTTTGAATGCGTTGGCTACGCCGCCTCGAATCAACAATGCGCTCGCGACAGTATATTAATGGTTTATGCGGAATAAATTCCAAGATTTTTAAAGAAGAGAAAAGTTGTTATTTTCCACCATAAAAATAATTCTCAATCCAATACTAAGGCCAGAGATAAGACTCATTGCTCCAGAGCGCCGAGGCATACATCTACAAGAATGTAACCAGATCTTCACCGAAGGTAGGAGTAATTCATCATTTACCATCCCTCACGCCTTTTGCACAAATTTATGTTGCAAATGACAAAGTTGTTCCTTTAACGCAGATACCCTCTACGCTTAAAAACTGTTCAATTACATTTGAGTTATCTATCAGTAAATGTTTATACGGCCTTAGATTGCGAGTTTACGAGCCGCACGCCAAAGAAGTTATAAATGTAAATACCGTACGGGTACTATACAAATTCCATTCTGCTAAAGTGATTTCAGAACTGTCGACATCCACCACCTCCACTCATCTTCCTCTAGTCCTCTCCCTGAGGCATTGGTGATAAAACTTCCTTCAAAGTACTAACGTCATACGCAGACAAACGACGGGAAAGCTTAAACAAATTTTGAGGATCACGTATATAAGTACCATTCTGTACCAGCTTATTCCTGTTACCTTAAGAACATGTGAATTCCATACGCATGTGGATCATGTATTTCCATACGCTATAGAGCAGTTAATCATATTGTGGAGCAATCGTTGCTGACCCTTTCCTTGTGACTATTCATGTTTATTGCACATTCAAGTGCTGAAATTCAAACTGAGTGTTAGTTTATGTATGTTCTTTAGCTGCTGTGGTTCTCAGTGCCCCATTATCTACTGGGCGCGAAAGACTGCTTAATTTTGCTCAGAAGATTTTTTACCAGGCTTAGGGTTCTTCTGCGTACCGTAAATCCACTACAGGGACTACCTGCTTTACTTCTCTTCCGAAGGAAACCATGCTAAGCATTTTGCACGCTCGAAAAACTGATGTATCTTCTTCCTCCAGGTTTTAACCTGTGACCTCGAAAACTAGAGACTAGCATGCAATTCAAGGCCTGGTAAGAAATTGAAACTTTTGGACTAATATTAGACATATTAGCATTAGAAGGCCTGCTGCTACCGCCTTAAACTTTTTGCAAGTGAAATGAAGTGTAGGTAAGATTTAGAGAACTATCGCAATGTTTTACTGAATGAAACTACATTATTGGAGACTTGTTTCATGAAGGATCTTAATGGTGCTGTCAGACTCTTTAGGAAACTGAATATTTATTTTTACTTTGTCTATCCAAATACACCAGCTTCTTTCTTTGAACTCCAGCTACAAAGGTTTTTCACATTAGTATGTATTATAGCACTAGATGCATTTAGTATATGCTGGGCTCAAATGTCATTGTTTAATTCTTGCCAACAGTTACATAAATTATTAATGTTTCAAGATTATGAAAATACATGCTTATTATATTATGTTACTCATATTACACAACTTTCTATTTTAGGGCAAATTTGCTTTTTATGGCATTATTTCATTATTTTCTTGTACTATGCATATTTACCTAAATTTGTAGGGAGAATAAAAGCTTTTATATTACGTAAGGATAAATGTTCAAGCAGGAGAATTTTCACTACCTCAAATGAGAAATAACAATAACTCAGGTTGAGTTCTTGCAAGAAATACACATTCCTATTTAATAATTAGCATAAAAAGTGTTGGTCTTAGTGCCGTATGTACTCAAGGGAATAAGTATCATTACAGTTATGAATTCTTGTCCCAAATTAGGGAGACACAGATCGGTATATCTGTTTTGTATTAATATGTATTGTATTATTCAAAAAACATCAAATATTACCTCTAGCATGTATGTATATTTTGGAATAAGTGATCCATGTAAAACAAAATAAACTACAAATACAAAATTACAAAAATGCTGATATTCACAAATACAATACACGTCAGAAAAATGACTTTCACATTCAAAGTTGTAGAACAGATATCTTCAGATCTAGTGCTATCAATAAAGGTATAAGATTATACAACAGGCTACCAGAAAATATTAAACAAATGAACAGCCTTATACATTTTAAAAAGGGAGTAAAACTCTTTTTACTGCAACATTCATTTTATTCTGTAAATGAGTTTTTAAATGTTAATTAGTTTTAAGTGATTGTAAATAATGACAGTGGCCATTAATGTAATTTTTATACTATGATGTGTCTGATATCAATCAAAAGGACAAAATAAATTGAATTAAATTGAATTAAATCATGAATTAGAGTAAACTCCACATTTGTGAACAATTACTTTTATATAGCATTTCTCTGTGTTCTTTATATAGTTTATATTTATTTGCTTTTTCTATTTTAGACTTGTGTTGGATCCTGTATATGTTTCAGTTTTAGTCTTATGTAACTTTTTATATTTATCTTTGTATCTTGAACTGACGTGTCCTATAACATACGTATTATGTTCCAAAGGATGAAATAAATACAAATATGCGTACAGTCAGTTTGCTATTATCTTTACCCTGATGCGTTGTCTGGGCTATAAATTCTCTTTGACCACTATGAATTTTGAATAACTGAAAATTCAAGTGTTAGATGTGCAATTTTTATGATATGCTGTAAAAAAATGTCTTAGTTTTCTTTTCAAATTCGTGAAACAACAGCATGGTATTAATGTGTAATTTTAATTAATTTCCTAAAAGTGTATCATCATCTATACACCTCTTTTTCTACTTCTGTAGTAATATCCGTATATAGATTAAATTATAACCTTCTGTGTGGCACTTCTAATACATTAAATAATCTTTGGTTTATTGGTAATTTCTTTTTAATTACTATGTCATTTTTACGAAGTATAAAGTAATACAAAAGGTCACTTTTCAGCATTTCAGCTCACAAAAGCCGAATAATTTGGCGGTTATATACATTCTTGGTTACCATCTGTTACCAGTCTAGCTTACCTATTTACATGTTTGTAAGTTTTTTTTTTCAGTTAATAAATACAAATATAAGTATTGGAAGATCATTTAGTTCAAATTACTTTTATTCAGAATAAACCGGTCTCAAGATAAGCAAAACATTAAGGCAATTTAAAAATGTTGGACTTCTACACAAATGAGGCTAAAATTGGGTAGCCAAATTCTTAAATTGAAAATAAATATCACGCTTATCGTTGCAGTATCATTAGAGATAGTGGAGTGTTGTGTGGAATTATATTTTCTTAATTGAAACCAAAAGAATGTTTACTATTCGCAATAAAGCTATATTACATATTAAAGAATATGTATCCGAGTACTGATGTATCAGATGTACAGATATTTGTCAATTGATATAGGATGTATTAAGGGCAAGTTGAATAATTTTATAAAAAAAATAGATGTCTAGAAAGATAGAAGATAGATAAGCTAAGAACAATATATAATTTTTTAATGTTAAAACCAATTGGAGAAAGCAATAGTTGAAAGATTTTATCGTGAGACTAGATCATTCATGGAACTTCCGTGTTGAAGGAAAAGGTAATTAGTTAAGATCTGCTGAACCGAAAAGCGAAACTTTCTACCTTTCGACGTTAGTTAGAAAAGAGCTTTTATTTATTTCTGTTGAGTATGAAAACATAGAAGTGCCCAATATCCACTACATTGATTTTGTTTTGTAACTTTTGTGTTTGTTTTATACTCTCAGTTCACAGAACGTTACTAAAGAGCTAAACCATTACTACCAAAACGAAAATAACTGCGGTTTTTATTTGCAGAAAATAAGAATATTTAAATGATAATCGGTTGCCATAAACGAAAACCTGTAAAATTTGAATTATTTATACCAGATCATGGCAAATCGGCGTATCCCCGTCGTTTACACGCCTGACATAATCATACGAAGCTCATTTATGTTAAAAACAAATCCCACTTTTGCCAATAAAGTAGTTTGGAGTATTCGAGCATTACGGTCAGCAATTCATATAAAATATATTGTTTCGAAGCCTATATCTGATTGTTTCTCTCATCTAATGTAGTAGTAGTAGTCGCCGCCTGTGAAGGTATGGAAATTGGGTTTCTTCTCTCTATATACCCTTGTTCAAAGCAGTTTAAAACAAAAAGTTTCTAAAAAAAATCTAATGTGTTCCACTCACATTACTTTCTCCACTCTTGTCCAAACTATTCTTACAAACACCCACTTCTCTACTTCATGTTAATCGAGACAAACATTTGCAGAAATTATTCGATCGGTAATTTTCTAGTAGTTGCAAGATTATAGGTACTTTAACGTTATTCAGATGATGTTTCACCTTTGTGTTGCCTTGAAATGCCGTTCTCTTTCCACGGTCAATAAAGAAGTGAACAACGACTTCGTATTTGAGAAAAATATAAGTATTGAAAAATTCAGAAAAAATAACAGAGTTATCTGTCTGAAACAACAAGAAAATTTAGACAGATAACTCCGAAGTCGTCCACTCCATAAAAATTGTATAAGACATAAGCTCTGTGTTTTAATGAGCTCTAAATTTTGGTGCCATAATATTTTGTCTAGCACTTGATTTACCAGTAAGGCAAAAATAATCCAGAATAAAGAGCACTGCTAAGGACAATACAGTAAATTCAAGATATGGATAATTTTCAACTGCTATGAAAATACGTCAAACATGTGCTACTTCAATCAAATCAGAGTATTTTTGAGTAAAGCAAACCTTTCTAAAAATTTTCCGTTTAAAGGTAATCTGTGGTGGGGAATTCTCTTGAGAACCTTCGTATCGCATTCTTGGAAGCTGTTGAACTTACCAAGGTGGTATACTTATATTCGATTGTTAGTTTTTCAGTTAAATTGTCTATTACAATGAGCTATTGATATTGAATCTTTGGGTGGAATGCCATACTCCCCCAATTTACTGTTAAGCACATAGTAGTGACAGTAAACATCAGCGGAATAATCAATTTACCTAGTTGTACTCCCTAATTTGAAATCACATAAGATTAAGAGTATGTTTATTAAGAATATCCCTATATTTTTTATGACTTGTGGGTATAATGGGCATTTATTTGATATGTAAAAGAAAGGAAAGTATAAAATGGAACAATACCTTGAATAATTGGAAGTTTTAGAAATAAAAGATGCGAAGAAAGAATAAGTTAAACAGGAGAGAGAGAGAGAGAGAGAGAGAGAGAGAGAGAGAGAGAGAGAGAGAGAGAGAGAGAGAGAGAGAGAGAGAGAGAGAGAGAGAGAGAGAGAGAGAGAGAATGGTGGACGTGAGAAACGTTTGGGTCTAGAAAAATAAACCATAAGTTAGGCAGTGCTAAGGGACGTTTTTTGGAGACCGAGAAGAGAAAGGAGAAAAAGCTGAATAATGGAGGAGCCTGAACTTGAAGTGGAGGTGCTTAGGCAGAAACTTATTCACTAATGAACTGATTTAATAGTCGTAAGAAAGTCATAAAATTTGTGAGATTCACCCTGCATTTTATACGTTGCAAAATAGTTTAATAATAATAATAATAATAATAATAATAATAATAATAATAATAATAATAATAATAATAATAATAATAATAATAATAATAATAATAATAATAATAATAATAATAATAATAATAATAATAATAATAATAATAATAATAATAATAATAATAATAATAATAATAATAATAATAATAATAATAATAATAATAATAATAATAATAATAATAATAATAATAATAATAATAATAATAATAATAATAATAATAATAATAATAATAATAATAATAATAATAATAATAATAATAATAATAATAATAATAATAATAATAATAATAATAATAATAATAATAATAATAATAATAATAATAATAATAATAATAATAATAATAATAATAATAATAATAATAATAATAATAATAATGACAATTTGGCTCTTTATTGAACCAAAATATATAAGAATTACTATTATGCATTGTAAGCAACGGAGATGCGTCCGTTAGAATTCGTCTTCCGGAAATGATCTGTTTCATGGTTGTTGTAGTAGTAGGTGACGGCGGTTGGAATGTCGGGGTGGAATGATGGGTTCTACCTTTTTGGGATTTGTATAGACAGTTGCGGCTGCTGTATTGATAGTCACGAGAGCACGGGTTGACAGTGGCTTATGTAGAGCTAGCCGGTGACAGGGCGGGAATCGTTAGGGACCCCTACTTCTCCAGCACATCGTTGTCCAGATGTTGAGTCTTCCATATATCCCTTACTCCCGGGGGTTATGTTGGAAGGAAACAGGGTCCACAGTGACCTATCTGTGGTGCAGTGTCCTGGTTACTGGGTCCCTTGCGTCAGCTTACTGCTAATTCCTTACTCCTATTATACCTTATAAGCTATTTTGCACTTCTTAAGCTTGGAGACCACATCTAGTTTTACAGAACGGATTCTGCATACATGAGCTTAATCTCCATAATTTTAGCTTGGGATTTAATGAAAATCCATCAGGTGTACCTAATTTTAAGTATTATCTTGCACTAGGGACTAGGACTTTCAAGAGCTCTCAATTTATTCCCATATTTTGCCTTGGAAGCTGATGTCTGAGGTAAGATGTGAATACAGATACTAGATAATCTCTTAAAACCTATCTTGGAAAGGCCTTCGGTGAATGGAAAAAAGAAATCTACTTGCGGTGAAAACAGCTTATAGGTAGGTAATACAGAACGTGCTTTGATATCGGCACGTGGCAGTAATTTCTGTAAGCTAAGCAAGGGTTTTGCTCGAGAAATTGCCTTGCAGCCTCGTTTTTCATAATTTTCCACGCGGTATTGTTAACGGTGTAAGCGTGAGCAGCATCGCTATATCTGTGAGCGTTATTAACAACCAAAACAGGGGTAAATACCAAAGTACGTTATTGGTTTGGAGCTGAATGGCTCCATTTCTTGAAAATACCTCAGCCAAATAGTCATTCATACATTTCTGCTAATAGACATGATAGGATATAGATATGTACTCTCAAGCTCAAATTAACGTGTATAACATACAACTTGAAGTGCTCTAAAATTAGTTCAAAGTTTTTGGTGGGCTAATCAGAACAAAGCAATAAATTTGTGAATACGCTCCCTGACGTATTATACTGCGGAATCCTTAAAATCTTTTATACCTTTGGATACGACAGATGTTTTTATTTTAGAAATAACACTGAAAAACACAGCTATATATGTATATATATATATAATATTTAGAATTACAATATCTCCTTTGTGAAATTTCTTCTGGTGGCAAGGGAATTTTAACTTATTTTATCCTTTCTATATTATATCCTTTATATTGGGGAGACACACACACACACACACACACACACACACTTGCTAATTTTAAACAAAATGATGAGTATGATTATAACAAATGAAAACTTTGCTCCATTACTATGGTGTATCTTGCATGCGATTTGAAAAGTTCGGATTGTCTGTCTCTTCTGTTGCACAAGCGATTAGCTGCATCTGAGGAATGGCACTTCTCTACTTATTCCCATAAAATAAGATTGGGATATTTTAGTCAACACCACAAAACTTATAGCTAGCATGTTCAATGAAATTGAAGAAAGCCAATTTTATAATATTTTATATGCATAAAATAATATAAAATAGGGCCTAACACAATAGAACACAAGACACAACACAAACAAATAAACAAAGAAACAGTCTAACAAATATCAAATATTCCTTCTTTTTGTATTTGTGAAGCTTCAGAGCGTATATTTACGGCAAAACCTTTGATAGTACATACATAGTACTGGTAAGTTGAGAAAATAACAAATGACAGTAGATGGAGGGTTAAGTATGTTGACTCAAATACAGGAGTGCAAACACACACACACACACACACACACACACACACACACACACACACACACACACACACACACACACACACACACACACACACACACACACACACACACACACACACAGACAGACACACACACGCGCTCGCTTACCTATATGTAAAAATGCATTATTTAGATTTAATAGGCTTCAAAACATGTATTTCCCGTTAAATTTCTATACGCAATTCTTACTTTGACTACAAAACTTCCTCTTCCCGTGATAAATAAGTAGAAAGTATTGTAATATAAAGATTGGAATAACGTATTTAATTTTAAGACAAATACTTATTGAGATAAAATTTACCATAACTATTATTTGCATTTTGCACAGTTCTCAAAGCATTTTACATTTTTACCTAAGGAAAACGTACAACTTACAGATGTTCAGGTTGTCTAGTGAACACCATCTGTAGAACAAGTCACAATGTGTAATCAAAACAATATCACCTCCGCATGGTAATCTATTTTAAGAAGTGACGTCCTTCTCCTATCAACATTCTATGCTCGCTTATGAATCCATCGGGAACATGCAGAAATGCATTGACTACGTAATTAATTTTCTGTTCTATCTAGTTTAAGACGACATTGCATCTGAATGGTGCGTTTTGCACATAAAAGATTCAGTTAACTAATTGTAAATTCCAGAATAATTAAGCCCCGTTTGAAAGAGAAATTAAGAAAACAGCGTTAAGAGACACCAGTTAAGATAGAAGGTTAAATTTAAGGGATTATGTGATGATATTCAGTGAACTTTAGTACTTACAAATTAAACATGGTGTTCATTCAAGGAAGTGCCTTCAGTTCTGCTGAGGCATGTCGCATTATTTCATACATGTGTCATATATGATAAGGTTTTCTTGCTTTTCTCCTCCTATCCTGAGAAGATGAATGTTCGGTATCTTTAAGCTTATAGGCCCGTAGTCATTTGAGTATCATTTCACTCATTTCGTTCATTCATGTCCGATAAGACCTACTAGGACAAGGTAAGTTAGACTACGAAGCCAAATTAATGAATAATAATAATTATGATAATAATAACAATAATAAGAGTAATAATAATGATAATACTAATACTAATAATACTAATACTAATACTAATACTAATAATAATAATAATAATAATAATAATAATAATAATAATAATAATAATAATAATAATAATAATAATAATAATAATAATAATAATAATAATAATAATAATAATAATAATAATAATAATAATAATAATAATAATAATAATAATAATAATAATAATAATAATAATAATAATAATAATAATAATAATAATAATAATAATAATAATAATAATAATAATAATAATAATAATAATAATAATAATAATAATAATAATAATAATAACAATAATAATAATAATAATAATAATAATAATAATAATAATAATAATAATAATAATAATAATAATAATAATAATAATAATAATAATAATAATAATAATAATAATAATAATAATAATAATAATAATAATAATAATAATAATAATAATAATAATAATAATAATAATAATAATAATAATAATAATAATAATAATAATAATAATAATAATAATAATAATAATAATAATAATAATAATAAACGTCGCATAATTTATGGATGTTAATTTGCCTTGTTTAGTCAAAATCGGTGGGACTGTGGAGATGCCTATAAAGAAGACTCACTCACTCACTCACTCACTCATTCATTCGTTAACACACATATATTCGTTCACTCACTCGCCCACACAAATATTGAGGCGGTCCGGCCGGTAGCAAACCACGTCGAGCTCTCCCTTGTGCTCAACGCCACACAATTAAGGATTGTTGGCGTGCGGAGGTTAATGAAAGGGAGATTGTAACTAGTTCGAGGTGACTTGTAGGTCCCGCGTGAGAACTCTCATCTGTACTTCAGGAGTGGGTGCTCCTGACTGGTTGTGGGTTAATAATGACACCTCGAATCTGGTAGACAGAAGTTTATTGTTATCCTTAGGCTCCTTTGCTCGCCACCTTAAAGTCGTCGTCGGTGTGGTTGCTGTGTTTAGCGTCACTGTCAATATTGTGATGTGAAGCGCAGAGGCAGTAGCAAACTGGATATATTTATCGTCTTCCCTATATATTACTCTTTGTGCGAACTCTCACTGGAGAGATTGTTAGATATTGCGCTTTGTCTCTGTGCATGGCGTGGAAGTGTACTTGTTAGGCGGCGTCGAATACGCGTCCGTCTCACGTAGATCACAGGACCGAAGTGTCCTTACTAGCAAAACCTACTTTCCGCCATCACTTTGAATTACCCCCACTCTAGGTATTTCTTGGAGTTTGCAAAATCACATGAACAAATATCCATTTTCCATTGGTTGGTATCTATTCCCACTTGAGATCAGTGTTCAGAATATTCAGTTTCGGACCTAACATCACAGATGCTTTCTCTAACGCTCCGCATGCAAAAATTTATGCGGAAGCATGCGTTCTGAGTGACGTTCAAAATCATGGAGCCTGTTGTCAGAAGCACGCATGCGATTTTAACAATGGGTTGATTTCCGACTGGGTGGCACCAAATTTGTCTTGAGGGCAAAACAGACAATAGAGTAGGGTTGTTTGTTTACAGGGATTCCAAAGGGAATTTACTGACCTTCGCAGAGTGGCCTTGTCGCTGTGGCGGTCTCCGGAGAATATGCTAGCATTATGGCATACATCTATTCTGGTATGCGTCATTTATTCATATTTATTCGTTTGTTTGTGTTAATGTCTTTCTGATAGGTTATATGTCGTCTCAGTGTTCCTAGGTGGCAGGGGCTGCATCAACACATACACGCGCGCGCGCGTGCACACACACACACACACACACATGTATGCGCTCCCATTTTAAATTCTGCTTTTCTCAAATTTTTAAAGCACTTATCTCCATTTAAAATGCCTATGGGATCACAACTTATAACTTATTATAACTTGAAATGTCCAAGACAGTATCAGAAATTACAGATTTAAAATTTTGTGATGAGTTAAAACATCAATAGTTCAGATGAAATTATTCTCCATAGCTCATATCAAAAAGGTTTAAAAATGTTTAAAAAATTGCATTATAATCGATGCGTCCACTGATATTTTTAAGTTTTTAAAATGGAGATGCCAATAAGAGGAAATGTTCGGACCGTTAGCTTTATGTATAAGAGAAACGAGAAGATCATTTCATAGAAATGACTGCCCAGCATATGTACATACGTATTAGCTTTGTGAATTACAATTCGTAATGAATACACGAGTAGAGCTGTAGCCAGAGCTATTGTGTTACTTTCACGAGAGTGTGCTTGTAAAGAATGAGTTTAACATCAACTTTAGCTTTCCCTCAGGCAGATTATGGCTAGACTTTTGACATGTTAACTAGGCTTAGGTCTTTTAGTAATACGTAATACTGGGATACTAACATTTTGTGATATATTTAATGTTTACAGTGTATCCATTTATGGCATCATCGTAAGCTGTGATATGGTAGTGTATACCCTTGCTCTTCCAGAGAGCAGGACACACCACAGACGTTCGTAGGGGCTTCCAAAGGCTTGCCCTATGCACTAACGTCTCGTTCTTATGTATAAACACTGACCATATACGCTTAGCCGTGTTATCAATTGGTATGGAAAATAATAATCCGTTACATATCACATAGAATGATAAACCCGACACATTTCCAAAGTAAAACGCGCACAACGATAAGTTCACTTCCAAAATGATTAAAGACGATGCACTCTAAAATATATAGTGTTTATAATGTTTGGTTATTGTACATAAGGACATTGAAACATTATATGTTCTTGAAGAGAAGACAACGTGCGTTGACGTCGAGATAATTGGTTGCGTCCAGTCACTCACATGAGGTAGCACAATGCCTTCTTTGTCTCCATTATCTCACTCCATCGCTGCAGGGTATCATATGGCCCCCCCCACCCCTACTCTTATGTCACCTTCCCTACTGGCGTAATTCATACATCAGAACAGTCACATCAACATTCACATACAACACCCACATACTGACTCACACAAATCAATGGTGGCACTATTTAAAAAACACCATCAATAGCAATACATAAAAGTAAACTACGCAAAACATGAATAATACATAAATTACAATAAATAATTTAAGGCACAACATGAGATTTAGCATCTGCAATACTTCACCTGAATGGTTTGACTGACAGAAACATATAAGCAACCATGAAGTATCAGTCTGTTGTAATGTAAATACAACAATACGAAGGATCATCAAACCTAAAAGTCGCTCATAAAAAGTCATTTTGGGCCATGAGCGGACTGGTCGTATCGCCAACATATACACACACCCAAAAAAAAAGCGGAAAAATAACTCTTCAGCTTGGAGAAACAACTAATTAGCGCACGAGGCGCTGCACGAAGCAACAAACGAATAAAATACGCAATGGTGCATCATAGGAACAACAATTGAAATTAGACCAATTTAATTATATGAATTTCATATCAATGACTAAGCAGTCACGTACACTTTTCTTTGTCTGAAAATAGGGAGTTCTTGCCCATATTCTTGGCAGTGACTGTGAGCATTAGTGTCACGTGAGCGATGTTCTGCACACTCGCACGTTTACTGTAAACATATAACCGATAACCGGACACGTTGTAGTTCACCATTTAAAGTGAGGCTTCACGGTTAGCCTTACCCTTACAAAATGACCAGAGAAAGTTTACGCTTTACCGTTAATGATGATCTAATATTGATGCGGGAGGTAATTTCAACCAACCCATGTGAAGATCCAACTGTATAGAAAGAAATAGTTATAAATATGGTAGCTGCAAATGGAAAACATTTTTCCTTCCATACAATAAAGGAGCACATGGATCACCTCAGGCTATACCATCTACCTAAAAGGCCCAATAATTTCTTATGGGTGATCCCTTTAATGATACAGCATGTGCATAATATTGCAATTTATTTCTGTCAAGTTATTAGGTTAGCCAGATTTATTAATAAGTGGACCTTTATTTCTATATATTATATTCATCGTTGCATTGGTTATTGATGATAAATATGAAGAAGATACACCATAAAGTGCTTCCATGCACAATATGCATAAAACCTTCCACTCCTGAAATAGTAAATGTACTGTCAGTACAACATAACCTAATATATATCCATACGAACGATGCAAATTGTTTATTCAAACTTCCCTCTAGCAGAATTTTTGTTTTTTAATTTACGTCCGCCCCAACGTTAAGTTATATAAGACGGTGAATGAATTAGGTGAAATGATGCTCAAATGAATCCAGGGTCCATAAAGCTTAGAGTTACCCGACATTCGCCTTGAAGGATAAGGGAAAACCCCGGAAAAAACCTTAACTTACCCTGACCGAGATTCGAACTAGGGACCTCTTGAACGCGAGGCAGACATGCTACCATCTACGCTACCGAGGCGGGAATAGAGGTCTTGTTACAATTCTAGGCGGTATATGTAAAGCCTCGACCAGCCGTCGTAGAACCATTTTTGCAAAATGAAAATAGAGTCGGCACACTTCATATGTAAATTGATTTAAATCACGCCTCCTTGGGGGATATTTATTTGTCTCTTAATGGTATGAATTGTCATATCTTCCAATAACTCATCATCAATGCCACTGAATGTTGCGATATCAAGTAATTGCTCTATTTTCTGTTCTGATTAACGTCGTACCGTATCCGACTCGTGCAAAAACTGTGACCAGCAAAATACAGTACAATATATACCGTATTCAAGTTACGTGACAATAGCCGATATCGTATCAGAAAACAGGCTGTGGCAAAAACTCTCTAATAGCTTACGCATACTTTTGTACAAAATATTCTTACAAACACTTATTTCTCTATCTATTCATGTTAACTGAGATAAACATTTGCGGAAATTGGTTTATTGATAAATTTTCTGTAGGTAAAAGAGGAATGTGTCCTACATCGTAGCGTGGTAGATTAAAGCGCATACTTTGGTTCCCTGCTACAGAATGCTGCCGGGAACGGTGCCACCCCAGTGGGTACAGTCCTGGAATAGAATCGGTGTCCACTCAGCATCGTGATGAAATTGAGGAGCTACGATAGATAGCGAACCCAGATTTAGAGAGCCACTTTCTGGCTAGGGTTGCCGACCACATCTGCTCTGACTTGCGTATGTGGACTTGAGGCCAGCAGTCGGGTTGGCAGGCTCTGGCCTACTTTGGACTATTACGCCATGGGTTCACTTTTTTAAAATAGGTATAAGGAAATGCAGATCAATTATAGAGTCATTTCGCAAATGTTTTACCCATAAAACTTCTGTTTTTTTTAACGAGAACTGCACATTGTATGCTGTAGTAGGACTCTGTCTATCTCTTACGGTTTATTATTTATGCAAAAGTCATCCAGAATGAAGAGGTCTTCAGATGCTACTCCAAGTTAATAAATATGTACATTTCATTTGTCATGAAAACATCTTAATCATGTAGCATTTTAATCAACATCGTTAGAGCAATATTTTAGGAAATTGGAAATTGTATTATCGCGGCAACAGGCAATAAAGTTTCGGCAATGGAAAACAGACGGCGGATATTGTTTCACTGTAATAAAGAGCTTGCGTAAGCAGTTAATGATAGCGCGGCTAGTGTAAACAGGTAGCCGGCAACAAAGATAGCTGAGATAAAAGACTTGCCGGCAAGACAGGATTTCGCGTTTCCGGAAGGAGATAGAATTTCGGATTACGTCATTAGATGCTTTGTTGATTCCAGAAAAATCTAGTGATTGTACAGAGCAGTCTGGAATTAATGAATGGGTGTATAAAAAGAAGCCATGGCTAGTGATGAATCAGTTATGTAACAAGAGTGTAGTTGTAAAGAGAGCTGAACTGGACGATGTTATTGTCATCGACCTTGGAAGATTGTGTTGTTATGTGATGTAATGTTGTTACGTGAGAATTGAACAGTGTATCTCTACGTAAATAAAGAACATTTAGAATTTCGGCAAATTTGACTTTTAATTCCACGAACCCACAAAGTCACAGTATATAAAAAGTTCCATATAAAAGAGAGTTTCGCATGGGGAAGATTTTTGAAAACTTTTGTATCTCAGCCCTGGAAGATAGTGATTATATACCAAAATCAATTTTAACGACCTTTAGAGTTTTACTGTTTTTTGTGTAATTTACGTCCTCCAACGTTAAGTCATATTGGACGATGAATGAAATTGGTGAAATGATGCTCAAATGAGTCCGGGGTCCATGGAGCATAGAGTAACCTGACATTTGTCTTTCAGGATAAAGGAAAACCCCGGAAAACCCTTATCCAGGTTACTCACCCTGACCGAGATTCGAATTCGGGACCTCTTGAACGTGAGGCATACTCACTACCATCTACGCTACCAGGCGGGCACTGCTCTAGGAAGCTGAGCTCTCACAAAACGACAACGTACAAAGACAGCGACTGGCACTGAAAACGAAATTGCTGTTCTGACTGCTCTAGCGCACAATCCTAAGGTGAGCGTCCGACACATTGCACGAGGTTCTGGAATAAGCCGCAGTAGTGTCAGCAGAATTTTGCAAAGGCATCGATATCATCCGTTCCATATCTCACTGCATCAGGAACTGTACGGGAATGTCTTTGAATCCAGCATTGTATTCTGTCGTTTTGTACTTCAGCAGTTACAAGATAATCCAGCATTCCTAAGTAATACGTTGTTTACAGATGGAGCTTCATTTACAAATCATGGTTATCTGAATCTGCGGAAGTTGCATTACTGGTCCGTGCAAAATCCCCAATGGATTCGCCAAGTTGCTTATCAAACAACACTGATGTGTCAATGATTGGTGCGGTATCATTTGTAATCATATTTTAGGTCCCTAGTTTTATCAGGGAGCATTAAACGGACAGCGATATATTGTTGCATACCAGGGTTGTAAGGGGGTTGAAAGACTTACAAACCTAATCTACAACTGGGGGTGTAGCTATTGGGATGGTAGGTTAAATAAAGCATCAAAAAGTCAACCTAAACCGACTAACTCTATTTTAAGAAATCTAATAATTATACAGAGTACCCCCTGAGTCTAGAAGAGACCAGGGGTGCTTTGGTAATACTTGGTGACATAATAATTTAATATAATCTTACCGTTGGTGATGTGTTAGGTGTATAGCTGGGCTTGTCCGAAGATGTATAATCTGCTGAGTCCGGCGGGGGTTATGGTATTCGTAGAAACACTGTCAGATAAATACTTCTGTTACCTCTCACAGGGACCGACATAGAGTCTCCTCTGACATCCCTGCGGCGTTTTCACACCGAGGGCTAACTCTACCAGGCTTAAATAGGGGCCCTACAAAAAGTCAATTCAGCGATTCCCACTAACTATTAATTTTGCATCATACCGTTTGCATCATTGCGAGAGTGTTTAAGCCTGTATTGACCTATTATTTCTTCTGATCAGCAGAATCAGTCTGGGTCACATGTGGATAATTTCCTTATGCCAACAGACTGTCAGTCAGCGGAATTTACGTTTGACATACATTTCTGTTAGAATCAATACATGTTACAGAATACCGAAATTTCCAAATCTAGCTCAGCCTATACACGCAACACATCCCCTTCGCCTAGATTTTGCTGCCCTCAGCAAATCCAAACGACTGGTAACAAAATTTTTAAATACATAAAATAATAATTTACACTTACATAGGCAATAGAGAATACAAACATTTACATGTACATTTTTTTGAAAAGTCATATTTGTACCACCTGAAAAAGAAAATCAGAGGTCAGGAAAATGGGAATGAGTTGATGCGGGTTGGTTTCGAAGTATCCCACGCTGAATGAAGTCCATAGTTCCGTAGAAACACACTGTTCCACCACTAAGTTTATAGTTTTGGGATACAGTTCACAACACTTGGTCACTGAAGGGTTAAAATTGATACTTTAAGTTTGTCTAACAAGGCCCTAGCTGTCACAAGTAATGTGAACTTCAAAGAGACAACAGTTTAATGTGCTTCCTGCTCTAGTTTGATAGTCTGTTCTTAGTCTTTTAAAACAGGGAAGCTGATGAAGAACCTCGGTTGTGGCTTGCTGTTTATATGATATCGTGTTCAAGCGTATGGTGCTCCTTGGTATTGCTTGGAAAAGTCTGTACTGAAGAGCCGATGAGTCTGAGTTCTTGCAGGTGAGTCAATGAGAACACGAAAGAGTGACTTATAAGTTATTGTACTTGAGCCACTGTAAATGTTTGCTGGGTTGATTTGCTTTGGCTTTTACCCAGGGTTTCACTGCGAAAGCCATGAGTCTATGAATTTGAGGAGGTCCTCTGGAAAGATTAAGTGCCTTTCCAGACGCGAGTAGTCTTGAGTGCCACTCCTAATGTGACACTTGGTCATCTGGGATGCTTTGGTTCTCCCAGGAAAGAGTAACTGCTAGGGAGCCTGGTGTCTCCTCTGCTTTCTCCTTATGGTGGTGGTGTTTCCTGCTGCTTCGACGTGTTTGTTCATCCATGCCGCAACAGAAAAACAAATGATCCTGAGTTAGGATTGATGCACAAGAATATTTCTATAGGGTGAGGATGGGTTAAAGTTCACGGGAATGTAATTAAATGAAAGGGATTTTCAGGTATCACATTACCAACTGAATATTTCTTATATCTATTTACAAATTATGGTTATATAAATAACATAAATGGAACATGTATGGAATTTATGTGGATCCATTTTTAGAGGTAGAAGGAAAAAAAATTTTGGTTAAAGTTTATAGAGTAAAAAAATGAAATTTTATGTTTTGCCTTATGGCTGAATAACATAAGTAAATAACCTATGGAAACTGCATAGATGTTCCACTTAAGTATGGTTGTTCACACATTAGTGATAAACTTGAAATAAATTACAAGTATTCTTCATAAGACCATTATACAATTGAATTATACATAATTATTAGTAATATTGATAACAATTTAGCTAAAGAAAAATGAAGGTCATTTAATGAGTAGTACTTGTTATAAATTATAGGGCATTATTTACAAAAATCATGTCTAATGACTTGCCATAATAGCATCTATATACTGGATTAGACCTACGCCTAACAAATGTCTACTGTTGTCATAAAATCAGTCAAATATCAGAGTTAACCATGTCTTTCTATTTTGTTACAATTAGTCTTGATGATACTGAAGTAAAGTGTTTCTAGAGTTACATAACATACCTTCATAATACATAATAATTGAGGTCACATTGATACAATCATCTAACAATCTATAAGGATATCCTATGACTTTATCTTTTTACATGAATATAGCCAAAGTAACTCTGACATTTGTTGGTTTAGCACTGATTGTTTAAACAAGAGGTATAATGTTTTTTTCTTCTTTTCGCAAAAAAGTGTGATCAAAGATATCGATAAACAATATCGATCTTATTATCTGGAGATATGATGTACTCTACTGTCACTGGATGTTAAAAACAAGTGTTAAATTACAGTGCATTAGGTTGTCTTATAAATGAAATGTTAATTGACAATAATTAAGTCTTCTCTTGTTTATTAATCCCTAACAAATTTAGGCATGCTTTTATAGCATGGTAATTATGAGTGATAGCAAAAGAAAGGGAGGGGGTTTGTAGGTTGTAGATCTCATCGTGCTGTGACCTGTAAACAGAACTTGATATAACGATTAGTTTAATCTTAGTCATTGGTCATGTCTCAGATCCATAATGAATATTGTCAAAGGATGTATTTGAGTTATGTGCTGCCCGCTGAATTAAAAGTTCAATAAATGATAGGAAAACTGACTGGTGTAAGAGGAAGTACCCTTAGAATAGCATACCACGATAATTACATCAAGTTGATCAGTCTGCTTTGATAGACAATAAATATAAGTCATGGATTTCTTTATCAATACTTAAAGGTAAATTGGGGAAACATAGCTGAATTCTATGATTTAGAACCTTAGGTAACACCTTAGTTAAAAAAAAATTCTGTGCCTTTATTTTTGTTTATTTTTCTTTCAATCATTTTCCTTGCTAGTGAATCATCATTCTTAAAATACTTATTTATTAAATCTTAGGATTTGTGTTGATTTCTTCTCTTTCATACTAGCATGATTCTTCACTATAAGCTGATTGAGGGACGTCTCCCCCACAGCAGAAACTTCACATTCACGCTGCGCAGCTCTCATTCATACTTAAACATTAATGCTACTTTGTCTTCACAACTTCTTTATTTACACTGATCAGTAATTATATAGCTTTAACTTAGCAATGTTTATAGGGAAATCACTCGCGTGAAAAGAATCCCTTTTATATTATAACAGCTTTATCTATATCAAATCAACATGAGAGGCATACACAACCTAAGGGTCTCGCGAACACCAAAGGATGTACCCTCTGTCGCTCATACACAAAACTCTTATAGCTTGAAAGCTTGAAACTTTAAGATACCATGGTATATGCATACATATTCACTAAAACTGTCTCCGAAAATCTTGCGATGTATTCGGAACAGAACACATTACTAATAGAATCTATAAACACTTAGAAATAGCCTCTAAGAACGCCTCGCGGTTGTTCTTAAGGTCAAAGGGTACTACAAACATACATTATCTTAACAAATCCTAAGCATTTGGTTACAGCATCATAACGTTTAACTTTTAAGCACAGAGAATATAAGGTCACATTGAAATGATTTATAATAAAAAAGGTGTACCACTGGTATATTTTAAAAGCATGGAGGGGAATAACATAAGATAAGCGTATTAAAGCTTGAAGTTGGAGTTTGAATTTTTATTAAGACTATAGTAAGAAAGGTTACAATTTTATAACATTCTTAGCAGCGAAGAAATTCGTACCGTGTACAAAGGATATTTTACTTGTCACAAGTGTGATTTTGCTGTTTCATATGTAATCTGACTCGCTATGTCAGCGGTTTCAAAGCCTACTCTGGCGGAAGTTTTTCCGGTAAGAACAAAAGGTTTCTGTACGTTATTGCTGGCTAAGCGCGCTTTTGGGAAACGTGTTGATCATGTCTTCGAAGACTGAAGTAAAGTCGAGTTTCCTAGGAGACAAATGTGTTATTTGGAAGGAAATGCGTGTTAGTTGTGGGGTGGAAATTATTATTGTTTGGATATAGTGAAAGTTAGCTCAAGCAAAAGGTAAGTGTATAATCAAAATAAAAAAGTGTTCGGAAAACGTATGAAGGTGCGAGTTTATAAATGGATTAGCTGTTAGCCGCTTGAAAGGTGAGTAAAACAAATTGAAACAAATATATAATTTGCACTGAAGTTTCAAATTGAAATAGAATCGTCACTAATTAATTAAGTGTGATTTGCAGAAGGTTAAATATTATTTTGGGTTTGGAGAGATTATATTAGCAAAAACAAGCAATATAATATGCTAAATACGGAGTATTATTTTGTTTGTAGCGAAATTAAAATTTTGAAGACGGGTGTGTCATCATCGGTGACTTTATGAACTTCGCATATTCATGAACAGTGTTTAATATTATCTAATTAGCTGTAAATACGAAGGCGTAAGGAGAGAGTCATTGTTTACTTAACATTGGAATGAACATTGGAATGAAAAGGAAATTATGTTAACTTCACATGTAATTGTATTTTGAAAATTTTATCATGAAGGCTTTAAGTTGGTGTTATTAAACTACTACATTTAGCGTTGAGGTTTTTAAGAACTGGAAAGAAACTTGAAAATAGTCTAGTGTTCTTTCTAAGAGTTATAATTACTACTCTTATAATGGTATTTGTTGTTCGGAACACTGTAGTAATTGCTTCTGTTGTCCTTTTTCTGTTGAATTATTATAACATTTTTGAAGGGAATTTGCTTAAAACATTACGGGAGGCTGACAAGAATAAATGTGTTAAATAAGTATAAGAAATATGTGTGACGTGTCTTTGCTTCTCAGGATATATTTTAAGAATAACAAAAAAGTTGTGTGGGTTGTTATGACTTTAAGGAATTCAGATTAATAATAATATCATCTTATTGAACGAGAATTTATATGAAATATTGCAAAAGTAGTGGGAAACCATATTGGATTTGTTGTGGTTTTATTTCTTATATGTGAAGGCATAAACAATTTACACTAAAGTGATGCAATTAGAATAACGAGGTTTCACATAAATATTAAGCATGGACAAAACTTAGAGGGGAAATTAAATTAATGTCATCATTAACAAACGGTATGACTTACTTTAATATATCTAATATCAGGAAAACTACTCTGACCAACTTACTGTACAGTAGACACACATTTACACATACACACACTCTAGTCAACAAAAAGAAGCACATCCTCGAGCTAAAATCTCACGATGCATCGGTAATATGTCTTCAGCATTATAATATTTCATCATTAATATCTCAACATATCTCTTAATCAACATAACTGATATGCCAACGTCCACAATCAGGGCTTCGCAGCTACTCTGACTTATGGAAGGCAAAGTTAATCGCTATACTAGGGGGAATCTCGCGATTTTTAACCCTTATCCTAGTATCGCTTTACTAACATCAGGCTTTACTGCCTGGCAAACTAAAGGTAGGGAACTTCATCCTACATTATATACGAATAAAATATATCATAAGCGCGCAATATCTAAGTGCTAGATACGCTCTTAAGATGTCTCGCGACTGAATCAAAGAGTTGGTATCAGCAAAACTATAAGTATATATTAGTCGTCAGTTCACATTCTCTCTTAAATCACACAAATACACATGGTTACTGATAGTCCTTGCCTCAACAAGCATTACAGAAAAAAATGACATTTAAACCACATGACGCACACTTTGTGGCATAGTTGTTAGTCATACAGTCAATAATGATCACTATATGGCAGTAATGCCTTAAGGGGATGCAAATGGAAACAAGGTGACCGAAAATATCATCTTGAAACAAAATTTATAAAAATATGTTCAGTGAAACCAGAAGCAATACTTTATTATCAATGAAATTCATAATTTATATCTATGTTGCGAAATTATAAAAAATCAAACATTATTCAAAGTGGCTCTATCAATTGTACTGATTTGGGTTTATCTCAATCGTTATTCAAATTGAATATCACCTTTAAAATGCTGTAAATAGACAACGGATAGCTTACACATGATATAAAACAGTGTGATTCGTAACATTGCACTAAAACTTAAAGTTCGGAAACATTTAAAGAAAAACTTGTAAAAAAAACACATGAAATCACATATATTCATGCTGCCAAAAAGATTTTTAAGTAACCGAGGGAACACGACAACACCTGTGGAGTTAACATTAGAATACTTGGTTCAAACAAAATTAAGCTACATTTTCAAAAAGTTCAAAATTAGCGAGTGGGTGGGTGAGTTACACAGAATAATGATGGGGAAGACGCGGCTGAAATTAAACATAATCAGATTTTAGAGAATTAAGCATAGTCAAAGTCGTACAAGTAAGCAAAAATGTCCTGTCCTAGTCGACCTTTAAAGATTCCTGGGTCAATAGCTGGACGTGTGAACGACATTTCGTAAGACAATGGAGATTTATTGTTTACGTTCTTCCGAGTTGAAGTCTTTTGGGGAACTGTAGGATTCATTATTTCGTGATTTAGTGCCAACTTGGAAGCTGAATTTGAGGGGATGGGTGCAGTTTGTATATCAAAGGAACATGCAGTTAAATCTCCTATACTTAAACTTCTTCGTGTGTCAGGAATGTATGGATCAGGTGATAATTTACGAACTCGGCGGGAGGTTCTAACTGTCACTTTGTGCATAGATCTCCAAGGTTCTAGAACATCAGGGGGAAAATATTTAATGTCGTCGGAGGTAAGGCTATAAGTTGAAAGTAACTTATTAAAAGAGAATTGCTGGTCCGGGGTGAGTTTACAAATTTGCTGAGTTGTGGTTCTATTATTTGTGACCAGGGACGTTAAGTCAATATAGGGGTAATTAGCCAATAACTTAGGAGTGCTTACAAAAGTCAATGAAATCAGCCCACAGCACAAAACATCAAATACACACAACACATATACCAATATAAAACATCCAATCATTACAACAACACAAGAAAATGCAAAAGCAATAAACCTGAAAAAAACTATGCATTAATAATCTGTATTCATAACACAACCTGAGATCAATGAACGAACAGAACTAAATTTCTAATCTTTGAGTTTGCAAAAAAAAATTGTTCAAGTTAGAAAGCATAAAAACAGTGTTTGACATTTATTATGTCTGCTATTGGAAATTCTATGTGTGACAAAATTATAATAACAAGAATTATTTGTGAATTACAATAAAACTGATTTCACACTTGTAAAATAATCTAAAATCCGATAGGGTGGGTTGGGAGGGTAGTTAAGATACTATTATGATTAAACTGGAAAATGATATATTTAATAAAAGTAGCAATAAAATTTAAGCAAACTTAAGAGAATTTGAGGTATGAAAATCGTTATTTAACTATTGCAAAATGGAACACCCTGGTACTCCGCCATACTATTACATGAAGATAGGGGGGTTGATAGGAATTACGAGAGGTACCAAGATACAGGAGTCGAAATCCGGCGCCTCCACCACATTGTTGCATACCAGGGTTGTAAGGGGGGTTGAAAGACTTACAAACCTAATCTACAACTGGGGGTGTAGCTATTGGGATGGTAGGTTAAATAAAGCATCAAAAAGTCAACCTAAACCGACTAACTCTATTTTAAGAAATCTAATAATTATACAGAGTACCCCCTGAGTCTAGAAGAGACCAGGGGTGCTTTGGTAATACTTGGTGACATAATAATTTAATATAATCTTACCGTTGGTGATGTGTTAGGTGTATAGCTGGGCTTGTCCGAAGATGTATAATCTGCTGAGTCCGGCGGGGGTTATGGTATTCGTAGAAACACTGTCAGATAAATACTTCTGTTACCTCTCACAGGGACCGACATAGAGTCTCCTCTGACATCCCTGCGGCGTTTTCACACCGAGGGCTAACTCTACCAGGCTTAAATAGGGGCCCTACAAAAAGTCAATTCAGCGATTCCCACTAACTATTAATTTTGCATCATACCGTTTGCATCATTGCGAGAGTGTTTAAGCCTGTATTGACCTATTATTTCTTCTGATCAGCAGAATCAGTCTGGGTCACATGTGGATAATTTCCTTATGGCAACAGACTGCCAGTCAGCGGAATTTACGTTTGACATACATTTCTGTTAGAATCAATACATGTTACAGAATACCGAAATTTCCAAATCTAGCTCAGCCTATACACGCAACAATATATTATTTCTGCAACACACTCTATCCCTCTTCATGGAGGATGTGGGATTGAAAACTCATCTATCAATGTGGTTTCAGCATGATGGATGTTCCGCGCATGATGCAAAAGTTTCCAGAGACGTTGTGGATGCTAAGTGTTCAAATAGATGGATAGGATGTGGAGGTTCTGTACGATGGCCAGCTTGGTCTCCAGACTTGACGCCATTAGGTTTCTCTTCATTAGATTTCTCTGTGGCACGTGTAAGATAGAGCATATCAAGAACCGCCAACGAAGTGGAGGATATGCAACATAGTATTACTGCGGCCTGTGCAGCAATATCTGTAGAAACATTGCAATCCGTGCAACACTCTCTTGTTACCAGATTCCAAAAGTGTATTGATGCAAACGGAGGGCCCTTCGAACATCTGTTGAAGTGATACGGTTTCATTGGACAGCTACTGGTGATTTCTGGGTGCATTTTCCCTGTCGGATGTAATGCACAACAATGAAGTTTAGTAAATGTGTTCAGAAAAGCGGGACCAAGTGTGTTATCACTAATTGTAGCTCTTGTTGTCATTTTGCTAGAATAAACATACATGGTGTATAATAATTCAATGTAATACTATCAATATTTCAGCTCGAATTCGACTCACGACTTAACTATGCCATTCATTTTAACAAAATAACAAACTCTACTCTGAAAACAGGCTGAACATTAACTCACTCTGTTTCAAACTGCGTAGAGTAAGTGAATTGTTAATTTATGGTTGAGATAAGTGCGGCAAGGAAGGAATGATGTTGTTTTTCAGGCTTATCTGTGTTGAATGATTGAATGAATGTTGGGTAACCATAACCATATGAAAGATAAAACGTGGTGTTGGAACTTTGTGTTGGAAGTGTTATTTGTTTATAGTCACGCTGCTCGAACCGTTACCATGAATTTATCTTTGGTAATAGAAACCTCTTAGATAACGAACTGAATACTCCACATGGAGTAAACATCTATCTGTCATTTGTGATTCCTGTGCATTCCATTAGCTTAAGTGACGCATTCATTGGTGCTTAGTACAGAGCCGGGAAGCGGTGGCAGTTTTCCTCTCTCTTACAAGAATAATCAGCGCGTTATCGAAAGGTTTCTATTACCAAAGATAAATCAATGGTAACTGTTCGAGCAGCACGACAATAACTTTATGGATAGTGCATATCTTCTGATTGTGTGCACCCCTGGCATATGTACATTCCTGTCCAATTGAGCAAAGTGACTCTGGAGAAGATGAAAAATTATCTTGGTCGGAGAAAAATCCCCACCCCCGCCGCCAGGAATGAACCCGGGACCCCTAACACGGGATGTATTCCTTTTGCATGTACAACGAAATTTATAATGTGTAATAATAGTTCAAATGTAAATTTCGTTAACACGAAATAAAGTTTTGTGAGAATAGTTTGTAAAAATTATACGAGGGTCGGGTGCTAAGTCCTGTGCCTCACAATAAAATAAAAAAGTATTCATTTTTTTCTTTATTTTTCAAAAATTCTCCAGAAAGGCTAATACATTTGTCATATCGGTTTTCTAATTTCATTAAACCATCTCTATAATGCGACTTATCATGATCCTCAAAATAGCTGTTTATCGCAACAATGACCTCGTTGCTGTGAAATCTTCGTCCTCCCAGTGGTAGTCACTGGGTGCTAGATCTGGCTAATAGGTTGGATTTTCAAGCAATTCTAACTTCAATTCGCACATTTTTCCTATTGCAGTGACTGAACGATGGGCCGGTCGTCAAGAAACAAGAGCTTTTTCTGTGCCAAATGTTCTCTTTCTTTTCACTTCATCACTCAAACGTTGCAGTAAGCTTGCGTAGTAGTCACCAGTGATACGTTTACCCTTTTCCAAGTAATCAATAAAAATAATTCGCTGTGAAACCCAGAAAGCACTCGCCATAACCTTGTTAGCTAACAAAATTGATCTTGCCTTTTTGGAGTTGGTTCACCTGGCGTGGTCTACTGCTATGAGTGTGATTTACTTTCTGGAGTGTAGTGATGTATCCAAGTTTCTTCCATGGTAATAAGCCGTCTCAAAAATCCACTGGGAGTTTTACGGTAGAGCTCCACTTTCGTAACAGAAACGGGTTTTCTTTGCTACTTTTGATAAGCTGTCAACAAACAAGGCACCCATCTTGCACATACCTTGTGCAATATTACCTGCACGTTATTTTAATATGTTTACAGCCTCTGCTATCTCAAACAACTTTAATCTGCGGTCTTCCAGTACTAAACGATAAATTTTGTCAATGAACTCTGGAGTTGTGAACTCCACAGGGAGTTCAGAGGGAGGCTATTAACTAGTGCTCATACGTCCCATTTTAAACTCTGCAAACCACTTTGCTATCATTGTACTAAGCCATTGTGTTGAGCCTTTCAAATGGAAGTGTTTAATCACTGCTCGATTTGCCAAACCCTCCATTTTCGTGAATTCTCTACACTTATCTTGTTTAAAATGCTGTCATTCAGAAACAAAACAATGTATTGACCTGTAATTATGGATACAAGCTAGTCTAAAGTTAAAGTTTGTGGTGTTAACCGTCAAAATGGTCCAGTGGTGACATCTCTATGTGAAGTCCGGAACTTATCAGCCAACCCTCGTATTACAGTAAAGGTTAATAATCGGTAGAGGATATTGCATAAATGTAACAGCAGATTTCGTTTCCTTGATGGTTGCTTTTGAATTAACGTTAGTATACTGATAGCCAGGCTAGCCTGGGGCAGAGCCCTTTGGTGGTTGAATCTTTAATAAATAGATGGATTATTCTATGGAACATTATATTACTAAGCTGAAGGCTGAACTTTTTCTCTTGGAAGAAACAGCTAGCAATTTTGAGCTACGAACCCAGCAGGAAGCAAATTAAGTTCAGAGCAGTATGAGCTGCACCGGAAGAGAAGCGCGTGAAGCTCTGACCCCCTTATGCAGAATTAGATCTCAAATTTGCATGAAAATTAACTCATGGTAGGATAGAACCGTCGCCCTGTATAGCTGCATTTCTCCTAACTTGGGTCTTGATATTGTACATGAATACTAAATGATTCATTACCGAACTCATGCAATTGCACACAGAAAGTTATTAAAGCAGTTGCGATGGGAACATAGGTTTGTACTACTAACGAATGGACAATATGACTTGTGCTTCTTGGCTTTGGTTGTACTTCTGTGGCTAGAGCGACTAATAATGCTGCTATTACCTACCGGCAAGACCTACATATAAAATCCGCTCATCTAATTCGTGCAAGGAGATGCTGGGATTGCAAATTTCTTACCTTCATAAAGTTTTGGTATCTATAAAAGGAACTATAATCATAGTATTCTCCTTTTCGATCTACCAACACTCCTTTCAGTCCTTCTACTTATAATCCAAAAGAGTCATTCAAATTTTTGTGTACAAAACCACGCAGCAAGCTTAGCTCACGGGTAAATGATATTATTGTTCATACTCAAAAATATTGAAGCTTTATTTAGAAATGTAAACAGAGGCTTACGAATTATTTCTTCATATTTTGTTTTAATGCCACTATAAATAATAATCCAATAGATTAAATAGGCCACAAATAACTAACAATGAACACTGTTGATCTTTATAAAATTTCCAGTCAAGTCCCATGAGAGTCTCACACAAACAGACATTTTCTGTGAATCTGTTCGAAGAACTCAGAGTTACTCTAGTAATGTTCCTGTGGTTCAAGGATTTAAAAAAAGTGATCCTCGCTCTAAGAATATATTTTGTAAATGGATTTTGAGCAACTTTGTGTATTGGAGATCTCTAATCTCATACGAATTTTTACTTGAATAGTTGTGAAAATAAATAGTAGTGCAAAATTGAGTGCTGAAAGCTTAAGTCAACTTCATCAGCATCCTCTGAAGATGTAGCTGGACAATCGAGGGAATATTATCAGTGAGAGAATTAATAGAAATAGTTTATATGAATTTAATTTTACGGCCTTCTTCACTATTATACATGTATAATATTGTAGTATTATATAAGCCTATATAATAGCGATCACATTGTATCTGCTAATTTGGATGCTGTAATGTCCAAAACTGGAGTCAAATGCTTTATGGAACTACTGTATATATTCTATTCGAAAGGAAATAGGTAATATTTGTGGTTTACGGACTATTTATTGTACTAGAGAAACTCTATCAATGTTTCTTTTTTTTAAGTAAAACTTCTTTAGGCGCGTTTAACACTTTTTGTGGGTAGTGAATTAAACTGAGCCGTCACGCTGGAATATATGACGCTCATTCGGGTGAAGTCGGCTCGAGTCGGCTCAATCCGAACTAACCCCGCATACTCAATAGTTATTTCAGTCTTATGTTATCCATACCACTATACACCGTAGATTTTCTGTCGCAGTCAATAGCGTAACAAAAACACGCATCCAGGTATGTTTTAACATATTTCAAATACTATGAAAAATTCAGAAACCCTACAGGAGATTCATTAAAAAATAATTGTCTTAAGGCCGTTCTTACAAACGTCTGTCAAGTGCCAGTAACTGATCCGGTCAGATAACCTTCTGTTATTTAACATAGTCGACATGTCAAATTCCACTTTAAACAACAATAATAGTCAAAAAGGAACATATAATATCACCGAAGTTCGGTATTTGAATAACTAAAACCATAATAACAAAAAATAAAACTAGTGTGCCAATTGGAAACACAAGTGTTAGGAATTCGTGAAAGAGATGTTTCATTTAAGAACTGGTTGTTTTTATTTACAATTTCTGTTTATTGTGAGTAGTAAAACGTAAAAAATCAATAGTAAAACCTAAATAATAAAATTATCATGTATTAAAATGGCGTTTTGCGTTTATTTTCATTTACACCTTAGAGGTTATGTTTTTCTACAAACTGAAAGACCGACTGAGGGTCAAGAAAATGTATTAATATCAGTATTAATAATGACAAAACATTTGAAATGAATATGCCATGTAATAAAATATGTATAAAATATGTACGAACGTGTAATAAAATATGCAGTAATGAGTATATGTACGGATATGTAATAACATGTGTAAAATGTATGCGTAACCAAACATTTCCGAATATTAAAAATATGCAAATAAGCAAATGAATATCATATAATTATGTTACAAGATATGCATGAACTTGTATTTTTATTAAAAATAAAAAGCAATGAAGCAGAAAGAAACGAAATATGAAAAAGTATATAAGAATAAAATACATGTAAATAGTATATTATGTGATTTGATTTTACTTCCTTTATGCATCCTTTATGTATAACCCTTTTCGCACGGTCTTAACTCCGTGGTCATTCAGTTTTCTCAGAGTATTGTCATTTGTGAGCACACTTAGCACAAGGCATGAAATGTTTAGCTCGCAACTGGCCTCTTTGTGCAAGAATGAGTGTCAACATTAAATTTTTCAAAATAATTTTTAAGAATAATTTATAATGAATATTTTTTAAGTTTTCACTTCTGTCGTGAGGTCTTAAGCCTACAGAATTTTTTTTCAATAGTTTCTGCTCCTCTTTCGCAAGTTGAAGATATATGTTACATCCACAGTAACATAAGTTCAATAAATAAGATGTAAACTCTCCCTAAGTCAAGTGTCGCTTAAAAGCTCTTCATAAGTGAAGTGCTAATATCAGTACAAGTTAGAATTAAGTTTGCAAAGTAAGGCTTTCGTGATGTATTGTTTAACATATTAGCTAACGGGAGAATGCTTATAGTTCAGATTCCAGTACAGAAGGAATTGGGGAGTTCTAGTAATATTTCCCGTCTAACAGAAAAAAATATCTATTATAAAGCAATACGTTCAGTAATTAATACTAAGAAAAGGGAGAAATGAAAAATGATATGGGGAAATTTTATGTCCACAGATAATATCATTGATGATTTGAGGTCCTTAAAGACAGACCTGCGAGTCAGTGCTATAAACAGGAGTGTTGAAGTTTACCATCATATAATTCGGTTTTTTATCTGCTAGTAGCGCCAAATAGACCAGTAAGAATACGTATTGTCTCATATGATCTTTACAGATTAAATTAGGTATAATTTAGTGCTGTTTAAATGCTTTTTTTCCTTAATGCTCTATTTTCTTTATTTACGTGAGATGAGGTTTTTAATCAAAATAACCTATATGAGCATAATATTTATATTTTCGTGCATATGTCCATTTATACAAAAGATAACTTTAACAAGCATCGCCATACTCTGGTTTATTTTCTGAAAACTGTAGGGCGACATTCAATTTCACAGGTACTTCCAATTGCTTTGTTCTAAAACGGTGCAACTGTACTTATTACTGAAAAAGAATAATAATGTTATACCATCGCATTTTTAGGATGAACCTAATTGAATAGTTGTATCTTAGAAGGAGCAGTTATAATTTATTTAATATTGATCAAATCCATATACCTTTGCCTATGTGGATGGGCAGCGACTTTATGATTGAGTTACACGACGAAGACCTCCAATTCCATCATCTTGCAATTTTTATGAAATCGGAAGTTAAGCCCGAACGCGACCGCTTGAGGGTTACCAGTGAATAAATAAGATTATAGCGCCGATAGCTCCATAGTACTTGGACACGTATGTTGTCACCTGTTCACTTCAACTGACTATGTATCTTCTTGCACCGTTTAGTGGAAGAATGCTTGGAATCACGAACAAATAGCACCATAGCGTCATGGGCACAACATATAAAACAGCTGCTAAATTAAATAAGGCCTTAACTGAGTTCCAGAGGAACTGTTTGGCTCAATCAGATGGAATTAGAAATCTATGGCCTGTGGCTCAATTAGCCTCTTTCCTACAGTAATTTAGTAGCCTTTGGAGAAGTATAGGAACGTTGCAACTAAATTTGTTTGTATAAAATAACATGTTTGTGAATTGCATTTGGAGCAGTTCCTTTTAAAATGTTTGAATATCTACAGGCTTTTTCCTATAAAAACATAACATGGGATTAGTAAAATAAAGGCTATGTGGTTAGCGATTATCTACTTCTATGAATAAAAGCTAAAAAGGCCACCCGTCTGCGGTGCCGTATGTAGTAAAAGCGGGCGTTAAACACTACACATTTCATTTCATTTTCAATAGGCCACACCATATCGCCTTTTTACACTAGGAAAATAAAAATTATAAGGCCTTTTGCTACCTTATTTTGCAAAATATATGTATATATGATGGATTAGTCCCTCGCACATTTTATAATTACAGAAAACTGTGACAGAAACTTATAGCGTTAAAGGTATTTTGACTCCACTGTTCCAACTCTTTGGCAGGTAATGGTGTAATAAAGTGTAATCATTGTCTTCGTGAATGTGCTTCCAGCTACAGGACAAACGTTTTGCTAGGCACTATACCTACATGCCTCTGCCAGTATTCTAGTATCATATATTATCATTGTTGTGTGATATTTAAATTTAAAATTTAAGCTCTAAAATTATAGCAGAAGGGTAGCAAATGAAAGTACCCCATAAAATTCTTCTTGTGATAAAAAGTCTCATATTCAGATTTTCAGGTATTTTAGTAGATTTGTTAGGACCTAAGAGTCGAAATTATAAGGTTTGATACTGAACATTTAGAGCATGAGGCGCCACCAGGTTCACTTGATACATTATCCTAAACACTTTCCCATATGTTATGTTGTGCTCTAGCCTCTTTATCATTTGTTATTTGGTTACCACCTTTACAATACTTTGGACTGGATCATGTTTGTTTCTTTGCCCCAAGAATTGATAACTTTATGGACATTATTAAAACTTATTATTATATTATTGATGGAAAGAAATCATTATTTCTCGATATTCGATACTCGATCGTTATTGGATATTCATTTTATAAAGATACACCGAGTGGGATGGCTCAGGCGCTTTCGTTCGCATTCTGGAGACCCGGCCGACTTACCTGACCCATGGTTTTTTTTCGTTTTTTTTTTTTGGATCGCCAGACGAGTGCTGGATAGATTAATTACATCCCCTCCATTTTATATCCTTTATCATTTCACGCCGTCTTTCATCTGGTGGTTTCTTTCATGGTAGAAGTACCAGCAGGAGTCTCGGCGATGCATGGTAGTATGATATAATCTGAGTAAACCAATTCCTCTTCCGGTCTCCGAACGCTGATCTCGTGCTGGCACTGTTTCCGGACCACAGTAGCGTACGATGTCCGTTGCCCTGGCCTTCCGGAGAAGTTTCCATCTAAGTAAAATGCAAGGACCCTGCCCTCTGCACCACCGTGGTTCCTTAGGTCGTTCGCCCTCTGTTCTTCTCACCTCATGTTTCCTCCCGGAGCTCTTCCACTTAGAGCCAAAGTTACAATAGACCAAGTTTGGATCTCCGTGCCGAGTCTTCTCCGAAATTATCCAGTTCTAGTACCAGTTATAAAAGTACTCGTTCACTAAATTATATTCATAATGTTACTACATAAAACTCGTATAACCGATTTTTATGGTATGCTTGTTTCTACTAATCATCCTCTAATTGGTAACAAATGTTAATAATAATAGTAATAATAATAATAATAATAATAATAATAATAATAATAATAATAATAATAATAATAATAATAATAATAATAATAATAATAATAATAATAATAATAATAATAATAATAATAATAATAATAATAATAATAATAATAATAATAATAATAATAATAATAGTAGTAGTAATAGTAATAGTAATAGTAATAATAGTAATAGTAGTAATAATAGTAATAGTAATAATAATAGTAATAGTAATAGTAATAATAATAATAATAATAATAATAATAATAATAATAACAATAACAATAATAATAATAATAATAATAATAATAATAATAATAATAATAATAATAATAATAATAATAATAATAATAATAATAATAATAATAATAATAATAATAATAATAATAATAATAATAATAATAATAATAATAATAATAATAATAATAATAATAATAATAATAATAATAATAATAATAATAATAATAATAATAATAATAATAATAATAATAATAATAATAATAATAATAATAATAATAATAATAATAATAATAATAATAATAATAATAATAATAATAATAATAATAATAATAATAATAATAATAATAATAATAATAATAATAATAATAATAATAATAATAATAATAATAATAATAATAATAATAATAATAATAATAATAATAATAATAATAATAATAATAATAATAATAATAATAATAATAATAATAATAATAATAATAATAATAATAATAATAATAATAATAATAATAATAATAATAATAATAATAATAATAATAATAATAATAATAATAATAATAATACATTATAAAGTATGCTGCCATCCCATTGAATTATTCTAGATTGTCACAAAATAACCGGGTTCGTGGATTATATCTAATTTTACTACAACTTTAATGTTTAAAATTTTGGAACCTAGAACACATCCTTCCAGATAAGGTAAAATGGAGCTCAACTTTTACGTAGCACCAGCTATGCTAGACAACTGCATCAAAGAGAGCAAGCCCCAAATACACGTCGCAAGACCGGGAATACACCGGTATGACCACAAAATATGTGAAAGAGGAAACTCCATGAGGACAAATCAATAACAGACTAGAGAAAAGACGGTGCTGAACATTTATTTTCTACTCAAGTGTACATTTTCAATTAATATTATTATCATTATTAAAATTACTATCAACATTAATACCATTATTGTAATTATCACTATTATTAATGAAAGTTGCACTTCAGTACAAGAGTCTCATTGTCACTATGTGTCAGTTTATAATTTTAAAAGCAAAAGAACTATTTTTATAAGAGGTGTTTTTGTGTTTTAATAAATTTATTATCCAATGTTTCAATGGACATCTAAATGCGTTTGCTAAATTCTATTTGGCAATTTTATTTCATTTATGCAGAAATTACAGCCTTGTGCACCATCAGTTTTGTTTAGAACTGCACTTTCATACCATATATAATGGTTCCTTTGGGTTTATTGCCTCTTTGCTGTCATGGTAATTCTGATGTGAAAATTCTAAGGCTACATTAAGACAATTTGTCCATACCAAAAGAAAAAAGAATAAACTTTATTATTGTTGGCAGTAGTATAAACCTGATTCTAAACAAATACGAGCCTAATGTTACGAGGGAGTTGCCTTGGTATTTTTTTATTATAGGCAGCTATCAACTAAATAAAGCAGCTACTTTTATATTATACCTATTTATTTCCAGTTTTTTTCAGTTCCTATTATTTAGTTTTATTTCCAGTTTATCTTTTACTCTTTAAGGTAAAATTCACATTTATTGAATTATTTTTGTACCTTTTCGAGAGATATTTTGGTCGTTGTAAGTACAATGAAATAAGCCAGAGATCTACCCCAGAAAGAAACGGCAGTGACAGAACACTGTGACAAAACAACTGCCAATCATTGTCCGAAACAATCTCCGTCTGTGATGTGGCATTTTGTTTTTGTACAGCTTAAGGGGTAGGGTTAACAACACAAAACAAATCAAATTACTGACAGAGAAGAAACAGAAGACAAAAAGATCACAATTGAGAGAAAACTGAGTTCACGAGGGAGGCATTCGCTTTACCCACGGCATTTTATTGCTGGAAAGGAAACCTAAGAAGTAAAAAACATCTCAGAAAGCGCAGAGCTAAGTTAATGAAAGATACATTTCTTTGTATAAAAGTAACGGCAAAAACTGTCGATAGCTGAAAGGGATATAGAGCTGGCAGTTATAGTTCGGTGGAAAAAGATTAAAAGTTAGCAATTGGCCAACATGAAAATTAAACCCAATTTTTTCTTTTACATTAACCCTTTACTGCATAGCTTATAGGTTGATAAATTATTATTTTTCTCACTGATGAAAACTTTTCTGTACATATTTTGTAGAATATAGATTTGTCAAATTACTCATAAAATATTCAATAACATGAAACATGCATATTGGAAGTTACCCACGGTAACTCAATAGATTTTAATGCTATTAGGTACATATGTCGTTTTCTTTTCAATATTCTGTTGTCTCGATTAAGTATAGAATTTTCTATCTGTTGCAACAAAGAAACTGAGTTGTTTAATGTTTTATAGTTCTTTCGGAGGACCGATATACCTCCAGCTTACAAATGAACTACCATCCTGTATTCTCTTGAGAGTTTGATGCCATCATCTCTGTTCTATATGAGCTGTGTACCAAAATCGGGTGCGGAGTATAGCTAGAAGTACTCGGAAATGTGTCCAGAATACGTAGAAACATATAGGTATAATAACACAGCATTGTAGGGAGGGATTGTTTAACCCTGAAGGGCATATTTTACTCTTCGATGAGTAAATCTAAACTTTATAGCTTCAGATTTGCGGCGTATAATAAAGATAAACAGAGTGTGAAGCCATCTAGTGCATCTGAAGTTTTTAGCCTTTGCATGCCTGAAAAATATTCGAAACTTTTCTTAACTCTGCTGCTTTGTTTTATTAAATGCGATTTGAAGGTTCTGCATACGTAGGAGCGATTATTTCATAGCTGATTAGCTATCGTTTTGTACACTTAATCCTTGTTTCCCTTAAGTGGCATCTCACATTTAGCAGCATAGTGTAGAGAGAAATGCATCTACCTAGCACTGCTTGATAAGCACAATGGCTGAGTCTCTCTCGCTCCTCAGCCCAAGACTTCATAAAAGGTATGAATTCAAACGAAGCAAAGCGATACTTCATGCACTGCGCTCTGTAATCCTAGCAATCAAATGCAATATTGTTCTGCTGTATTTACACTTAATTCTCGGAGTCTAAGTTTTTGGTGGAATGAAATAGCTTCCCTACTTATTGTAAGTACGTAGTAGAGAGTGTAAAATAGCTATGAGTCGTTACTGACAAAGGAAATAAAATGTTCTCAATAAATTTAAAAAGAAAATTTATGCCTTGGAAAATAAATACTCTATAAAATAAGTGGAAAACAATCTAATACATTTTCGGTCTTTTACAGTGTTCTTATCTGCTATCACGGAGTATACATGCTAGTTCAAGTTTGGAACCTCGTCACTCGGAGCAGAAATCTCGCTCACGTTGTGTGTTTGACTGAATCCGCCCCTTGGTGTTCTGCAACTGTTTCAACGTACGAAGGGATATCTGCTTATGTGAAAGATGGAGCAAGTGTGCCACTTGGTACATATTAATTAGAAATATTTTCGTATCTTGGTTAAAATATGTATCTATCTCGTATGTGTATCATTGGATTTATATGAATCGTACTATGCTCGAAAATTGTGATTTTCTCTATAATGACTCAACAATGATTTTATTTAAAATATAAAATGTTTAGAATATTTTCATGGTAAATTAAATTTATGTCTTGAACTTCCGCTACATTCTAGATAACTTATGTACAAGAAAAAGATCTTTAGAGATAGACAAAATCTTATTACACGAAAAATTAAGATCTCGTTAAAGCACGTGTCATTTTTTTTGTAGACTGAACAGTTTTGGCGATATTCCATATGATGAGTAATTGAATTTTCCAATACTTATACTTTTGCTCAAATAGAAAACCCATATTCATTATTAACGATTATCCATGCAAAGACGTTACAAGAGGCCATCTCTTTAAAGGGTTGACTATCGCTTAAAGCTTACTGCTTTCTCATATTGACCTTACCTATAACAAAATTAGCCATAAGGTAATATTTATCTTTATCGACACGAAGTTGATAGGGTTTGTAAGTACAGTTTTACAAGAGTGCAGCACATCAGATCTTTTATATTCTCTTTAAATTGCGAAGTATACACACGGCAAATAACCGTATGCAAACATTGAGGGCACGTTGTGTTTCAGTGGCATTTGCTCGTTTTCTGTTACTGCTATTATTCCATTATATTACTGTAGTTGTTATGTTTATTATAGTTATTATCATTATTAATATTATTACAGTCGTTTTCATAGTTATTATTTACTCACTATACACTTTCTAGTGTAAATCTAAACACAAAAGCGACAGATCTGTGCACTTAGCTCAAAATAAAGAGAATAAGAAACAATCTAGTGCGTTTGTAAATCTTTGCTTTAATGTACAAAGAAGATTATCGAAACTTTACTTAGGCCGGCTGTTTTGTTCCATTCAATGCGATTTGAAGGTGCTTATTTTAGGCTGATTATGTGCCTGTACTTATTTCATAACTGATGAGCTATTGTTTTGGCATTTGACATTTTAGGAGCATAGTGCGGAGACCAATATGTTTACACAGTGCTGCCTGACTGCGTATTTCGCATGCGTCAATCCAAGATATAAAAGTTTTGAATTCAAGCGAAGGAAAGGAGTCACACTTTCATCGTTTATTTAATCCTAGTGATCAAATGACATCACAAGACGAGTAAACAGATATTGTTCAACTGTCCATTGAAATCTCAGAATTGAATTTTTGGCTAGAATGTAATACTTTGCCTACTTACTGTACGTACGTAGTGGAGAATGTAAAAACATGTAGCTATGAGTATCACGCACAAGTCCAGTAGAAATTCCTCAGTAAATTGATAATCGAAATAGTGAGATTATTCTCTAAAAAGTAAAGACTCATTAACATAAAATGAAAACATTCTCAGACCTTTTCGATTGTTTACGCTGCTCTTGTATATTATCATGTGCATATTACTTCAAGTCTAGGAACTGACTCTGGTCGCTCGCTGCAGAACAAAATTCGGCCGCGCCCCTGCCATTCCTTTAACTGGATGTACTCCGTTGGTTCTGCAAATGTTCTAACGTACGAAGGTATATCTGCTTACCTCAAAGACGGAGCAGTTGGGTCACGTGCATTAAGCATCATCGGTGATTACGACAGGAACGTTATAACAACACTCTCCTATTCAATACGTCACATGAGTCGTAGAAAGTCGTTTACAAATACTGCAATTATACTCTGGTTGGCTTCTTTCTAACAGTTTTAAAGAAAGTAAATATTTTGAGATTGTTTTGGACACATAATTTACCCATCATGAAACTCGCTCGTATCGGCTGCAAAACTCGTTTGTTTCATCTACCGACTTGCTGGCACAATTCTCTCCTTTGTCGGACGGTATTGAATCCAAGAAAATAGCAAATATAAACTTTTGACCGAGATTCGAACGCGAGGCAGACTCACTGCCATGTACGCTGCAGAGGCGGGCGAATTCTAGTGAAAATCTTTTCATGAAATCTATAAGGTTTGCCTAAACAAAAATATGAAACTCTGTGTTTAATTGACTTTATTGTGAACAATGGTGTCTATAGACTAACGATTTTATATAAATGTCCTATTTTCGGTGAAACCATAATAGCGAAATGTTATGTAAAACTTATTTTCTCTTTATTAAAGTTAAATGGTGTACAAAGTAGAAATCATACTCTCTGCCATACAAAAGTTCGGCTTTGTAAACAAAGCATCATGACAATAAACATTTAATTATTAAAAAGAGATCATGCACATTATCTCAAAATTGAGAATAAATAAAGATTTCTATCAAGAGAAATAAAAGTCTAGCATATTTTAAATTAAAATAAAAACCCAGTTTTAGTCATAATTGATGGTGATATAAACAATATTTAGACATTCACAACTAATGAATCCAACATCTCTGGCAAGAATAGTCGTGACAAGTCGATGAACAGTGGGAATACACGTGTGTTACAGTTAAAGCATTGTGGATGATGTAGTAGCATGTGACATAAGACTTTTTATCCATTTTTTCCTGGATAATTCCTTTTTCAAATTCGTGGCCTTCAATTTCTTATAATAGCTGTCTGATGGGGCAAATTGATGTAACTCAAGTATTGTGTACAATGGATAAGAATGTATGTTTGGTAACAATAGCAAGCCGTACCTATGGTTTTGTTTATCGTTAATCAATTTTACTTTATTAAGAATTTGTTTTGAAGCAATAATTTGAAATCAAATACTATCTCTTTTTAATATTAATTCATGTATAATTATTATTTTACAGCTATTTAATGCATATTTACAATTTTCTATACAGGAAGTAGATTAATTTCATTTATATTTCTGTACTCGCTCTAGTTTGTTACTAATGCCTTACGTATAGCAGTACTAAATTTATCTTTAGTTAAAGATTTCCCATAGATTATATACTAATCACATTTTATGTATGACATCTTTTTATATTGCTATATTTTCTAGTGAAAGAGAGAAATATTTTGTTAATTTTCCCTGACAATGTACACAGTCTCGTTTCGTATTCGCAATTTATAATACAATAATACAATTTTAATTATATTTGAAGTGTAATATAATAATCAATAACATAATAATACAATACCCTGCTTAGTTAAATTATTAAATATCCTTGGACTGATAGAGTGGGCTATGCGTCGCAGGTCTAGTTCGCGGTCACAAAAAGTTCCTGAGTTCATTAGTACGAATAGGTGTGGGACTTTTTAAACCCAAGTATTCATCCAGTGGAAATTAATTATTCTTTCACACTGGCCGTGTGTAGGCTAAATTGTGGAAACGTAGAGTCAGACTGAAAAGTTCAATGCCATAGCCGGGATTTGAACCACGGATCTTCTGGACGGAAACCAGAAGATCCGTGGTTCAAATCCCGGCTATGGCATTGAACTTTTCAGTCTGACTCTACGTTTCCACAATTTAGCCTACACACGGTCAGTGTGAAAGAATAATTAATTTCCATTAATTAACCTAATAGTGGTTAACTATAAAGCCCGGGCCTTAAAGTACTTACATGTAGTAAGTCGCCATTAAGGTAGTTGTCTCATGTGTTTATGAGAACTCCTAAGTGGTTTACCGGGAAAATACGAGTCAGTTGGAGAATTTAATGTCATGTCGGCACGTTGGCCATAGTAGCACAATGGTAGTGCGGCTGGATGGAAACCAGAAGATCCGTGGTTCAAATCCCGACTATGGCATTGAACTTTTCAGTCTGACTCCACGTTTCTACATATTCATCCAGTGTTCATTTAACCGGACTACTAAGAAATACGGGCAGCACAAAAAGCTATAAGATCGAGGTGCGAGGCTGTTGGCTGCCGGCTTTAAAATTCTTTTGACATTATTTAAAGCCTTCATTTACATTCATTAAACATTATTTGGCCCTTTCAAAAGTATAATTTAATTGGAAAATACATATTTTATCTTTTATATTCTTCTTCCTCTTTGCCACTTATTAAAAATATGAAATCACTGCGATATTATTGGAGGCAATCAGCCTTGCAGTTCGACATTTAACTTTTTCTTTCGTATAGTGTTTGAAGAGTATGACGTAGTAAATCCAAAACACTGTACGTTCATATCACGGGTCAAGTAAATTCTTTGTTAAGTAAGACCAAATATTTCTGATGCCTACTTAAATATGAGTATATTCTTAAGTAAAGAGTTCAGAGAAGGGCATAATCAAGGTATATTTTCCAAAATATTCCTACTCATTTTTTATGTAAATAAAAGTTGGTATATCCTCAGTATTAATGACAAATATACAATTTGACATGATCATTCAAGGAGTTTCAAAATTCTCTACATAACCTAGATGTATAATTAAAATGAGCTTTATTATTTAAGCTTACTGTGTAAAATGCTAACCTCATAATGCAGTTATTTTCAACTTCAAAGGGATACTGTTGAATAGCTCAAATAATTTAACATGGCGGTATTCTAAAAATGCAGATGGGCAGAAATATTCAAGGAGCATGCAGGTCAGCAATGGTCAAGGGTAGCAAGAGAAAGAAGAGACTGGAAATCCCTGGAGAAGCATCTGTGTAGGGACTAATTGTGAATAGTGTAAATACAGAACGGTGTGGTCAATTAGTGAATATTATAAATAGGGAGTAGCAGTGACTAAATAGTGAAAAGTGTACATTTATAATAGTAACGGCTAAATAATGAATAGTGCAAATACTGGATAGTAGTGACTAAAGAGGGAATAGTATAAGTACTAAATAGCATTATTACTAGGCAATGACTAAATAGTGCACCGCAGTATCAGACAAAAGTGACAATAAACATGTCCAACGTCTAACGCTCACCACGTTGAAATAGATGTGCTTTCCCTATCTCATAGGAGGCCTTTGCACTTCACGGGACATTTTAGGTTACTTTCATTTAATCTCGTTTTCATTCTAGAAACAGTCGGATTTGAATCTGCCTCCAGCACCCCGTGAGCTATGAGTTTATAATGCGTGATTAATATTTTCTACCTGCCTAATTTACTGACACATTCTTGTTTATTACCTTAATTTTATATAATGTTTTGCTAATTTCATATACAGTTATATCTTTTTGTGTGTTGCTTTAGTTAATTTGTTACTTGAAAGCTTTGATGCTATACAGTATTATTCCTAAGTAGTTTTTCAGAAAATTAATGGGGAAGCAGATCTAAATGCACCAAAAAGCATGACAAATCTACGGCTAACTCAGTATGTCAAATAGTATCATATCAAAAGTGTATGGTCAAAGATTTCAAACAGCACAGTGATCAGTATACTGTACTTGAAGCGGTAGATTTCTATCGTTACAAAGCTGATAAGGGAACTATCACTGTATTCACACCGCTAAATACCTGAAAATTCAATGGCATAATGTTTGCTGTATATAAATTATGTGCACCAAAAATCTGTTGCGCAACGCCCAAAACTGAAACCTGGAAAGTACCGCATGCAAATAGTTGCTGGACATCCCTCGTCAGCTCTACGGCGGGTAGAGCTGCTTACGTGTGCCATGTATAGACTGCTGCCAGTTAAGAGGTAAACAAATCCCTCCCGTATAACGTTCTATTATTGTGCCTATATGTTCCTGTGTATTCTCTTCTCATTTTTGGGTACTTCCAGCTATACTGCACATTAGATATTTGGCACACAGGCCTCACATAGAGTAGAGATGATGCCATCAAACTTTAAAGCGCGTACAGGTGTGAGCATAGTGATAGTTTCCTTGTACGGTTCTCCTTAAGCTGAGTGTATGCTTTGATGCACGGCTGTACTACGAGGAATTGCATACCCCGCATTGCGCATTTTCTAATCACTTTTTGCCCCTCTCTCCTTTTCCCCCTGTTCGTGTTTTGTCAATCAGCTGATGCGGAGTCATATAGAGATTGATATTACTCGACAGAGCGTTGAGGCGTATTGACCTTCAGGTGACCAGTGCTGTGATCGTCTCTTATCGGGTCTTATATGGTCGATTAGAAGAGTGAAATATTAGTAAGTCGATGTACAGTAAGTTACGAAACACAAATACAGCGACTGGAAACTCCGTGTGTCTATATGATATGTTTTCTCGCGCTTGCCGATGTACGACACATTTCTGCCCAGAAGACATGATTACATCTACAGACTATACATACACTGGACTCGCCGAGTATGTGCGATAAGCTGAGTTAAACATCTGTGTTGCGAAATTTTCCCGATATGCTTTCTCGCTTTGTCAAGTACTACGTATGACAATCGTGTATGTTATTATTACAATATTATAATTCCAAAAAGTTTTTAAAACATGTAGTTTTTATGCGTACTTCATACGAAACAACCAACTCTTGTAGGGAAGTTGAGACGACAGTTTTTAGAGAGCTTCCTTGCTCTTCGTGCCCCACACAGAGAAACTTTTCGTAATCTTTTAAACAGATTTAGGGATCACTGCCTAAAGAAATCTCCAAGAAAGCTTACACGGAAACTCTAAATTTTGCAAATCTCGGTATAGCGGCACAAAATCTTTGTAACTGAAGTTCGGTAACTGTAATCATGGGATCAGATTAATTCAGTTTTTCTGGTAAAAAGAATGGTGTTATTTCCATACCTATAAGAATCTATAACCGTTAATATAAATTTATTAACATTAATCACAGATATGTGGTACTACAAGATCATAATTTTCAAATTTTTCTATTACGAAGTTATGTGATTTCCGCAGAAGAATTTGCAAGAGAAATCTAGGCGTTTGAGTTTGGTCTGAATGATCCACATCCCAATAAACTACTTTCTAATGCCAATATAATTTTAACTGGAGAAATCATGCGTCAAAATGAAGATTCTGTATAACATAAAAAATTGTCCATAATCATGAGAATGAGCTGCAAAGAATACTTGCTTTATTCTTTAGCACATAGTCGGTGAAATGTTATTGTATTTCATTAAAAATTTGATACCAATATGTCACTGAAAATGCATGTTTACTGATCGCCTGAATCAAAAAGCATGAATTCATTGTTTTCCAAGGAAGCGAGTCAAAGATTTTCAAGAAAATGCTCCACTTGAAGCTGTCATGTATATGGAAACATTTTCTCAAAATTGGCTACAACAATTTCGTTTAAAATACCATAAGCTTATAATACTTTTATGATAAATGCGTATCTGAATTTTCCGGAAATAGCCTCGAAAGTCCTCTTCGTTTTAAAATAAATGACTTCTGCGTAAGTGGTAAACTATAAGAGATAGATTTAATTTCATTACGCAAAACTTTAGATCTCTTAAATGTCCGCCATTTACATTGTTTAATTTGTTCTTTCTGTAGAGTGAAGCATTTTCAAGATATTTCTGATTATATGTCCGGACATGCGAAGAGAATGGAAGATGGAAACCTTGGAGACCAGCTCTTAAAAGATCTGACTGAAGCTTCAAACTTGCTGAATTCCCATGCACCTATAAGAAAATTAGCAACAAGGAAAAAGAAAAAAGAAATTCAATTAAATACCAAACTTGATATAAAGATCAGAATCTTTAAAGGATATGGCATGTAGATTTTCAAGAAGATCTCCTTACACCAACCTGACGTTACATGAAAAAAAAAAGAAAAAACTTTCGAAAATGTTGAATTCCTCAGCAAGGACTGTAATGATTGTTATTAAAATACGTTCAACAAATGAATTCAGTATCTTGAATTTTCTGGAAATAGCTTCTTAACATTTCTTCATTCTGGACGATTCTGCATACTGTAGTACTGTTTTCGAGATATTCCTTTGATGTTTGTTGAAAATATAGGTAAGTTTTCTTAAATAGAAATTCGTTATTCATTTCCAGGTCACGGTTATGCAAAGACAACGGGGTTTAAAATCCATCACATAGAGAGCAGTTCTTAAAAGGTGTGACTGTCACAATATTCTCTATCACCATTGTGTTCTAAACCAGTGAGCTACTATGACCATCATGCCATCATAACATTAAATACATTAAATTCTCCAACTGATTCTTTTTTGTTGTTTGTTGTAATTTACGTCCTCCAACATTTAGTCATATCGAACGATGAATGAAATGGGTGAAATGATGCTCAATGCGTCCGGGGTCCATGGGGCTTAGAGTTACCCGACATTCGTCTCTAAGGATAAGAGAAAACCCCGGTAAAACCTCATCCAGTTAACTCACCCTGACCGAGATTCGAGCTCGGGACTTCTTGAACATTAGGCAGACAAGCTACCATCTTTGCTACCGAGGCGGGCAACTGACTCGTATGCTTCCCGGTAGACCACTAGGTGATCTCATATGTTATGAGAGATGCGCCTTTTGAGGCGACTTACTATGTTGTAAGTACTTAAGTCCCAGGCTTCATAGTTAAACCACTTCAGGTAAATTGATGGAAATAATCATTTCTTCCACACTAACCGTGTGTAGGCTAAGGTTTGGGTAAATAGAGATAGACCGGGGATTTGAACCACGGATCTCCCGCTCTTCGTGCCGTTGCTATAACCATCTGAGCTACTATGGCCAACATGCCAACAAGTCAGTTGGAGAATTTAATGTGTTGTCGGCATGGTGGCTATAGTAGCTCAGATGGTTAGAGCAACCGCAAGGAGAGCGGGAGATCCGTGGTCCAAATCCCGGCTATGGCATTAGTAGTTGATTTGTGGGGTTTCAAAAACACCTGCGTTAGCTGTTTTTGAAACCCCCTTGTTAAAACTCGACGCGAAATCCGCCTGTCCAAATATCGAAGAGGTTGTGTGTTGGTTGTGTTAGAATCCCCATGTTAAAATATCGAAGGGTTGGTTGTGTAGTAACACGTGTGTCACGTGTTAATGAAATCCGAGCCTTGAAAGTCGAGTAGAAATCTGTGTTTAAAAAAAAAATATATATATTGATGTGCTGGCGTTCGTGTGCCACCCCCCCTCCAGGAGCTTGACGACGACGACGACGACAACGACGCATCTCTCCCAAGCCTGCAAGGGCAATCGTGTCATTTTGTTGTATGTATGTGAAATGTAATTAACTGATGAATGTAATTACTGAAAAAAAAATGTGAATGGATTTCAGTATTCACACACACAAACACACACACACACACACACACACACACACACACACACACACACACACACACACCGCTCCGTCCCCCCCGGCACGCATGCAAATCGAATGGAAAAAATGTATTTATTCACGTAACTAAGTATACATTATTAATTAATTTATTTGTTTATTTAAGTATTTATTGAGTTATCCATTACAGTTATTGGGCTCCTGAGGAATCTGGCACTCTATGTGTGCTAAAAAGTGATCCTTTCCCTCTGTTCAAAATATAAATGCATATGCAGTGAAATGTTAAGAGAGTCAAGTAAAGATTTAGCGAGGATGAATGTTTATTGCTACAGCTGTAGCCACCCCAACGGAACAGCGAATCCATATAACTTACTTGGGGTGAAATATTACACACACCTGCGCTAGGAATCAATTAACGCAGCTGGATTCTAAAAATTCACTCAAGCGTAAAGGAGACAAGCCAACGAGATATCTATGCAATGAAATAAATAATGTAATAAGAATAATTGTAATGATATAAATCAGCTTAGTAGAAAGATGCCAAAACGTCGAAAAGCCATGCAAAGTCAGCTATAACAATCCTAGTGCTTCTTAAAACGTCTGTACACCAAATAGGCGTATAACTACGAGAAAAATGTTTCTAAATAAATCTAATAAAATGCAGTAATCGCTCGAGGCGTTAGACTTAACGAATTGAAGTTAAAAAAGGATTCTAAAATAGGATTCGCAAAAATAAAACATTAAAACCAATTTTACTTAGAGATAATGACAGTAGTCCGCTAGGCTTAACGCGTCGAATATAGCATATATAAGTAACTAAGAATGCAAATACGAATTGGACAGTATCAAACTTTTAATAATACATCAAATGTTGTAAGACTATGCCGTCTCTGTTCCATCGTCGACGTTTTCAAAAGGCAGCGCAGGTAGGAACGTCGAACTGAAAACTTGTATTTATTTAGCTACCTATTTATTATTTATCTGTTAATGTATTCAGTTATTGGGAGCCCGATGAATCATACTCCATGGAAATGTGTGGTAAAACCGATCCATTCCCTCTGTTAAAAATAATGCGCATGCAGTGAAATGTTAGGAAAGGTAGGTAAAGATTTATTGAGAAATAATGTTGTTCGCTGCAGCTAAAACCACCCCAACGGAAGAGAGAATCCGTATAACTTACTTGGGGTGAAAAAATTACGTACACGTGCGGGTAGGAATCAATTAACGCAGCTGGGTTCTAAAAATTCACTCGAGCGTAAAGGAGACAAGTAAACGAGATATCTATGCAAACGTAATAAATAATGTATTAAGGATAATTGTAATGATATAAATCAGCTGAGTAGAAACATGCCAAAACGTTGAAAAGCTATGCAAAGTCTGCTATAATAATGCCACTGCCTCTTAAAACGTTTGTACATCGATTTGGTGAATAACTACGAGAGACACGCTTCTGAATAAATCTGATACGAGAGACTAATCCGTTCGAGGCGTTAGGCTTACCGAATTGAAGCAAAATATCACTGGAAGGAATAAAAACATAAATTATCTAACGGTCACACTCAAACGGTCCTTCGGAATAATACAGTTGCATTAAGTAGCAATACAAACTCGAAATACAGCTTGCAATAATTAAAATGCAATAAAAGGTTATACTCATATTATAGATGGCATTATGATATTATTAGTTTGCTGCAATACAAATTTGAAATATTGTTCAATGAGGTAATTACCATGAATGCACTAAGGTGAACAGTGGGTGTGACATATTCCACTTCATCCAAGCTAGCCAATCAGGGTGCAGGTAGCAGTATCGTAATAAAGGGTATAAACGACCAATCGCCACACGAGTGCGTGCGCAACGTAAAAGGGGTGGAAACTTTCTAAAGAGTATATATATACTTACAGTTAATAGCTATAGATCTTATATTATTTAATTTTTAGTTACTAGATACATAAGATGACAGGTTAAAACTCTACTCTAAGTTTAATAGTTTATAGCGAAAGAAGCAGAAGCATAAACTTAAGGATGTGTGCAAACAGGTTACAGCCAGAATGGAAATTTTGGGAGGGGGTGCTGAGGTAACAGAACAGTGAACCGACCGAATAAAACAGCACATCAACAACTGAAACGTAGCAGACAGCATCAACATGAATGAAGGTAAGCAATATGCATATGTCTATGTACAGTAATTTCCACGTAATGAATCGAAGCGTTGAATAATATGCGTGAATTTATAATTCCAGAATCGATTCTTCACGATTTAAATCAGCTTGCGGAAGGAGGTTCCTATCTCCCGACGAAGAAGTTACGAGAGATTCCCCGAGACGTGCCACAAGCCATACACGATGTCAAAATCGTGAAGACGAGATACGGTGATAGAGTCGTACTTAAGCTGCAAGAATGCCAGGTTTTTTTGCCCGAGAGATTTAAGAAGATGACAGCAGCTCAAGTGGATGCTGTTAATCAGGGTGGTTGGAGTTTCGTGTATTCCGGTGAAGAAACTCTGGAAAATGGATTCAAGAGGCACAAATTAACTTTTTTAAACAGTCGGGAGTAACCAGTGAAGGTAAGACTTTACAAAAAAAACTAAAATCGTGCTGCACTACTGCTATGAAGTGTCAATCTCTTGATGTCAAATATTTCAGTGTAAGTTAAAGTAATTAGCGTTAATCTGTTAATATTTGTGAATGGAATACCTAACGAATTAGTCATTCTATATAAAAGACAAATCGATAAGAGTAATAATGCAAGCAAATTTAACGTTTTAAAAGTCATTAATGCATATCTGCAGCCAATCGACGGGAAGTTGAGGAATTCAATTAACTAATTAAACAGCCAGTAGCCATATACAAATGAGTATATTGTGATGATGCATTATGTATAACGTTTTTTTTTTCAGGGAAACATGTTACGTGTATAATCTTATTTCTTCTCCAGAAAACATGTTACGTAAGTCAGGATAAAGACAGAGGTGCAATTTAAAAAAAAAAATCCATATTAGGGAATGCAGTACTCTGAATGTTCTAAATCTTTGTTATTCAAAAGATACAGTTATCATTTAATTCCACTGCAAATAACATGCAACTTATTTCTTTTAAGGAAAACATGTTATGTAAATCAAATTCAAAGTTCAGCAATGTTAATAAAGTAATCATTTTAAAGCTTAAAAATATAGCATTGCCATGAGTGTTCAAATGTTTATTATTTTAAAAGTGTAATTATTCGTGTTTTCTGACATGTTTAATCCATAATTTCAGGAGGTGTAACGAGTCGCAAGAGACCGGGCATGCAAGATATTCAAGCAAGTAGTGCAAAGCAGGCGAAACGCAACGACAAAACATTGGAATGCATTACTGTAGAATCAGCGTTCCAGCACAGGATCTTCACAGGTACCATAAAAAATTCTATACACGAGCTAGATCCATCAACGTTCTTGAACTTGTGCAAACCCCTTGTTACCAGTGAAATCCAGAAGGCCATAAGAACTTACAAATCAGGAATTAAATTAGCCGGTACTTTAACATGTCAATATATAATAACTTCACCCGATAATGAAACAGTTGAATCGATTAATTTTAACAGTAAGATGGATGCTATATTGCAATCGACAAACAAATCTGAATGGTATGAAATTAAACTGAAACAGCCTATAATCACCCATCTAGAAAATTTTAAAACAAAAGCCAGTTCGAAAGCGCTTTACAGGATAGATTCGCTAACTTTATACGCATGTCAGTACGATCCGTTAAACGCAGGTTGCTTTAAGCCGCTGCCACCGTGGATAAAATCAAAGAGAGCTGTCGTGAATATTCGGAATACTGACTTTAAATGTTTTGCATATTGTATGCTGGCAGCAAAATATCCAGCTCGCCAGAACAGGCATAGAGCTAGCACGTACAGTAAATATGATATATATCGCGAATTTAATTTTAAAGGAATAAACTTCCCCGTCGCCCTTCATGACATTGAATTATTCGAAAAGCAAAATCATGATATCTCGGTGAACATATACGGGTTAGAGAGAGAATCCATTATCATCTTATATCAGACGAGGGAGCAAAAGATAAACCATGTGAATCTTCTAATGATCAATTCGCATTATTCTCTCATAACCGATATGTCGCGTCTAGTAAGCAGATATCCAAACATAAAAGTAAAAAATTTGTGTGTGAATCTTGTAATGCATGGTTTTCGACTGAAGTTATTCTGAAGAAACATAAACTGAGATGTATGAAATGTCAAATTATTAGCATGCCTCGCGAAGGAATAAATGATGTTATCGAGTTTCAGGCTTACTCAAAATGCGTTAAAGTCCCTTTTGTGATATACGCTGATATCGAGACTATGTTAATAAAAGTGCCATCGTGTCAGCCCGATGCGATGCATAGTTGGACACGTGATATGCACGTGCACGAGGCGATATCCGTTTCGTTGCACCTGGTCTGCAGTTATGACGAGACACTAACAAAATTCAAAATATTTAGAGGTTCGCATGCAGTTGAAGAGTTTCTTAGAGAATTAACTGTGATTGCCGAGGATGTGCTTAGGATATACGGTGATGTGACAGAGATGCATATGAGTGATGAGGATGAATTAAATTTCAGAAATGCAGTCCAGTGTCACGTATGCAAAAAGGATTTCGATTCTGACTCGATTAGGGTGCGTGACCACGATCATCAGACCGGATTATATATAGGGGCTGCTCATAAATCATGCGACCTCAATAGAAAAACGCCAAACTTTATCCCGATGTTTTTTCACTGCCTATCAAAGTATGATTCGCATTTCATAGTAAAAAAGTTATCGTATGACAATGAACCCATTACATGTATTTCGCAAACATCGGAGAATTATCTGTCATTTAGTAAAAGATACACATCTAATGGTAAATCAATATTCCTCACATTTCTTGATAGCTACCGCTTTCTGGATTCTAAACTGAGCGATCTTTCTGATATGCTAGAACTTCAAGATTTTCGGTACACAAATAAGATGTACGTTGATCCTAAGCAACGTTTGTTAATGCAACGGAAAGGTATTTTCCCATATACATATTTAGATTGCAAGGAAAAATTAAATGATTCCAAATTACCTCCTCAAGAGTGTTTTGATAATATAAGCAATGATGATTACATGCACGCATGCGCGGTATGGAGAGAATTTGGTATACAAAATCTCGGTGAATACTCTGATCTTTATCTCAAGACGGATACGATCTTATTAACAGACATCTATGAAAAATTCCGAAGTTTAAGTATCGATATGTATGGCTTAGATCCTTGTCATTACTATACAGCTCCTGGCCTATCATATGACGCAATGTTACGAACGAGCCGCGTGCAAATATCGCTGATTACCGATCAAAATATGCTGGAATTTTTCGAATCTGCGATTAGAGGCGGTATCTGCACTGTATCAAAACGTTATTCCAAAGCAAATAATAAATACATATCTGCTTACAATGAAGCGGAATCGATTAAATACCTATCATACTTGGATTGCAACGGACTTTATTCACACATTATGACTGGGAACGCTTTACCGTATGCTCAATTGAGATGGTTAAACGATAACGAAATTAATTCTATAGATTTTTTGAGCATCAGACATGATTCAGATACAGGTTATGTTTTAGAAGTAGACCTGGAATATCCGGAGAACCTTCACGAGTTGCATAACGACTTGCCATTATGTCCGCAGAGTGAGATAGCTCCGGGTGATAATTACAAAAAGTTACTTGCAACGTTGAATCATAAGGAAAAATATATATTACATTACAGAAACTTGCAGCAGTGTGTAGAGCTCGGTTTGAAAATGAAGCGTATACATCGAGCGGTATCCTACAAACAATCCTTTTGGCTTAAGACGTACATTGATTTAAATGCTGCTAAACGTATTGAAGATAAAACAAAATTCGGTCAAAATTTATGGAAGAAAATGAATAATTGCGTATATGGTAAATTTATTGAGAACGTCAGACGTTACAATTCCTTTCACCTAGCGAGCAATTGTAAACAGGCAAGAAAGTTAATATCACGACAGACATTCATACGATACGTAATTTTTGACGAGAACCTTATAGGACTCGAACTGGTAAGGGAAGAAATTAAGATGACGAAACCGATTTATATAGGACAGGCCATTCTAGATCTTTCAAAACACTTGATGTATAATTTTTATTATAATATTTTGAAGAAACAGTTAAAAGATGTTATGTTGAATTATACGGATACCGATGCATTTCTGTTTGAAACCAGTAGTGACATTTATGAATTTATTAAATCTAATATACATCTCTTCGATACATCTAATTACCCGATCGATAATGTGTACGGTATTCCGTTGATGAATAAAAAAGTCGCTGGTCTATTTAAAGATGAATTATCGGGTAAAGTTATGACAGAATACGTAGGTTTACGTTCAAAATTGTATTCATATCGATACGATGGCAAAACGGTCAAGAAATCTAAAGGCGTTACGAGTGATGGCATGCGGTGCATAACGTTTGAGGATTATCTATCCTGTGTAAATGATATGACAGCCGTACGTCATGCTAAACAGACGTGCTTTAGAAGTTATAAGCACGTTGTTCGAACCATCGAGAGTAATAAAGTTGCTCTTAGAGGATTCGACACGAAGCGATTTATACAGAAAAATTCACATGAAACCTTGGCCTGGGGTCATCATTCTGTACCATTGGATAAGTAATCGTATAAAAAATATGTGAAAAAATCTTGTAAAAAAAGTTGACAATGTATTTTAAAGCTAGCAAAAACATGTGAAATAATTTGCTTTTTAATGATTTGACACAAATATTTAATTTTTCAACATGTGTACATGCAGCAGTGCAAGCGTGATTGAAGTAATGCTTTTTGTGATTTGAGATAAATCTTTACACTTTATAAAACTTATGTACATGAGTCATGATGTCATTTTAAGCAAGTCTTGAAATACGTTGTCAAGTTTTGGTGCTCATTCATTGCTTTGAGTTGCTGATGGTATGTATAAATACCTCTGGAGGACTATAATCCCGCTTATGTATGGGGATATAATATGATATATAATATGAGATTATTGCATCTCTCAATTCCTTAAAAGAGGTAACAATTAATTTTAAACTTATGTTTAAGGACTTTAACGTGCATAATACTTAATTTGTTTTATGTATACATGCATATTGGGATAAAGCTATAATTTGGACAGGTGTTTACTATTCTATTGATGCGTCGTTAATTTCTTTTTTTTTTTAAAAAAAAGTAACCATTAATTTGAACTTGGATTTAAGGATTTTTCAAGTGTAAGACACTCAATTTGTGTTTATGTATGCACGCACATTGAAACTTTTTAAAATGGAAGCATCATTAACCATTAACTTTACCGGATATTGATTGGATGATATTATAATTACGGTGCTGGGGACTACATTTTCGCTAGTACGCATCTTTAAAATGTAAGCATCTATTTGAACTTGGATGTAAGGAGTTTTAACATGTGAAAATACCTAATGTGTTTATGTATGCATGTGTACTGAAGCTCATTTTATAAAGAATGTGAGCATTATTCTCTATTAAATTGAAGTTAATTTAGGGGGTTTTAACCTGTTGTGGATGCATTATCTCTACAGGATTTATTTAGAATAAAAGTATGGTTTCTTGGGATGGGTTACAATTCTGCTTATATATGTATGTTTTAAGAAAATATATACATTATTCACTATGAAATTTGAACTTAGGTGTAAGGAGTTTTAACCTGTTGTCGATGTATTATATATAGAGGATTTAGTTGGGGTAAACATATAATTTTGGGGGGACTGCATTTCTGATTATGTTTGTAGGTATATTGAAATTCTTTTGAAGATTAAACATTAATTTGCACTAATATTAAAAGAATTTAACATGTAAAACACTTTACTTTTATTTATATGCACATGTATTGAAGCTGTTTAAAACACAGTGTAAGCATTATTTTTAGAGGATTTAGTTGTGATGTTCTACTGAAAAATTTCTGTTTATGTAGCCACGTATACTGAAACTATTTAAAAAATATAACCATTATGTTTAGAGGATTTAGCTGGAAAGGAATTATAAAATAAAAACACTAAATTTTTGGGAAAATATCTTGTGTATTTATTTATTTATTTATCAATAAAACATACATTCCTTTTTACACAATATCCTTAACATCGATCCATTCCTTTGTAGGAAAACCCAGCCACTTAACGTACGCACGATTACCACGTCGGCGTATCACTCTCTCAACAAGGTATACATTAGGATGGCGTGTTTTTAGTAGTTCGTGACCATAAAAACCGCCCTGTATTTCATTTCCTTCTGCATCCTCCAGAAAATAGACAACTGGGTTAGTATTCCTTGCACGAACAATCCGAACGATCTCCGTACTCCAATTGGCCGTGTAACCTTTCTCAAGTAGTCCCTTGTACCTGGAAATCCTTACACGATCACCGACATGAAAACTCCTTGCATTCCTTTTCTCTCGACGTTCACGCCCGCCATAACGATATACACTAAGGAGCAGATCGTTGTTGCTGACGTCACGGGGCTTCATGCGAATCGTCGTATGGTAGGTATTGTTGTATGAATCGATGATTCTAGGTAGCATTTGCAACCACTGATGCGAACCCTGAATCAGGAATTCTCTATGCATGTTCATTTTAATTGTTCTAATCAACCTTTCCACTGCTGCAGCCTTGATGCTACTGAAAGTACTGTAATGATTGATTCCATTCCTAAGCATTAATTGCCTGAAATGGCGATTGTAAAACTCCTTCCCATTATCACTTTGAACGTTCTTAGGAGGTGAATTCAACTCTGATAGGATACCGTGCATAGCTCTTGTCACGCTAATGCCACTTTTATCTTTCAATGCTCGTGCATAAGCCATTTTAGAATAGAAATTAATAGCAATAAGAATATACTTATAATTTCTATTTTCTTTTGCATAAGGTATCATTTCAATAAGATCTATTTGTAGTAGATCATTAAGACCTTTACTTATTATTTTACGGCGTAAGAAGCGCCTTCTTGCTGGCGAGTGTAATTCGCTTGCTATGACACGTTTAATCATGCTATGATTTTCGAGTTTTTTAATTCTGTGATTATTTCCTGAATCTCTGCTGAATGGTTAAAGTTACCCGCATCCCTCGATGCAATGAGTAAGCTCAATCTGTCTATTAGAACGTTGGGATCGGTCCAATAGATGTAATCCAGTTTTCTGCCGGGTACGTGCTCCTTCCAGTAGAGAGCCGAGCCCGTGCGACTGGAAACAAGATCTCGAATAATATTGCGATACTTGTAACCGCGGCTTGCTCTTATACGCCCGCTCCTAGCGTATCCCTGCCTGTAAACCTGAGTATTCTGCAATATCTGCGAATAGGCGTCCAGATCCTCTTCGGTATATGATGAATTGAGCGGCGATCGCTTGAAGAGCAATTCGTACAATCCAGGACTTGCATCGTAGCTCTCTTGCCCTATCTGAATACCGTCATCGGTGAAATCGATAGTTTATTCCCTAGTTTATATTCTCCATCTTCATACCGCACGCCGTAGGTGGCATCCATGTCGCTGGAGCTAGCGGTTCGAACCTTCTTCAGGTACTCTGCAAGTAGATCATCCTCCTCCTCATCCCCATCCTCTTCTGCATCGTTAACGACTGGTTTTGACTTGTCACGATCCCTGTCGGCTATAACCTTCAAGGGCTCGGTTACAGGCTGGAGAACCTCGGACATGACGCGGTGAGTTTCGAACTTGAGACCTTTCAGGGAGCGTAACTTTTCTCGTATTGCCCTACTGTGACGAGCGATTGATTGTTTGAGACTTATACCTTCGGCATCCATATTGTACTGAATGTATAATTAACCTACTGCAGATATTTTATATGAAATTATAATTTCTATACTTAACATGTGACCATCCTTAGCACGTTCCACTGGTGCTGTGAAAGTGAGTAAATCACCAGTTCGAATAGGGACAGGATACCTTTCAACTAATTTATCGTTTATTGCAAACATTGTGTCATGCGCCGTATGAGGGTGTATTGATGAAAGCATAGAACAAGAAATTACATTCCCATTTCCTGGAGACTTGTAGAATTCGAGACCCGAGGATAACGTATACCTTAACGAGGGACCTCTAAAGGGTCGTGTATGCAGCGTAATGATGAGCTGACCTTTCAGTTGTTGTAACATGCCGTTTACGATATGTCTCGTCTGTATTTTCATGTTGTCAATATCGTTCACTGCACTGGTTAGATTCTTATCCAGTTCCGTCTGTCGCTCGGTTATATCTTTCACGGCCTTTTCCACCGCTGTAGATATAGTTTCGGCAACTGTTGTTATCGTTCTAGTTAAACCGGTTTGCAGTTCATTCTGTTTCTGTATATAGAACCGATTAACATATTTCATGGTTGCAGCATCGTTATCCTGTGCAGGATCGGCTATATCCTTTAATCGTTTCATTCGAAATGATAGATTAGCATCAGACTCTAGAATTGGCATTCTGGCATCTATATACTTTTTATTGATAACATCGTGATCGTCAATGGGATCCAATAGAACTTTCATCCTTATAGCATCCAGAATGACATTGTTATCCGAATCACGTTTAAATGCATATTTTGTTAAGTATTCCATTAGATGTTCATATTGGAGGTCGAGGGATTTTTGTATGTGATTCCTAAGCATAGCTTCAAACTGGCCCATGCGTTGATATGAAGCCTGTTCGCTGAAGATCTGCATTCGACTCTCGACATCACTCGTACACGCGTCCACATAGCTCTTAGTTGATGCGTCATCACTTTCCTCAGGATCGTGAACGTTGCGCAATCGCTTTCCCTTGAATTGATAGTTTCCCGATCCATCTCTACTTATGGTATACCGGTTAATCACGCCCCGGGAGGGTATGACTCTCCGAGATCCGAACATATCGATACTCATGACTACAATGAAGGATGCGCGTTATTTATTCATTCTGATAAAGATGTCGAAACCGTGACGGTAGCGTCCTTCGTTCAAAGGGAACTCGGGTACTATGACAACGAAAGGTCGCGAGTTCGATCCGTCATTACTCTCCCAAACTTGTTTACACATGTCCTTAAATTCCGCATACGTCATATCTGTGTTTACGTAATCATCATATATATGCTTTAAGTTGAGGTTATCCTGTCTGAAGAGCACGATCATATTTGCATTATCTCTAATTAAATGTTTAGGCACCTTCGCATATGACTGTGCTAAGTATACGGCATCGACATTGCGATGTCTACCCATGCTGTAATATGACGCTATTTTTCCATGCTTCTCATTTATGACATCATCGAATACGAATATGGAGTTTCCTCGGGCTTCGGATGGTTGAACCACCTTCTCGCCATCCTCGAACGTGAAAACTCCAATATCGGGTATGGTTTTTAGCACCTTGAGCAAATACTGGTATTTCGGTTGGTGCAACGATTTTGAATATATGTAGAGATTCTCGAACCTAAGACCATTTTCATGGATGAGCAAGTTCAGTAGAACGTTCGTCTTTCCAGCATTCGAACTACCCAAGAGGAGTGCTCTGACGTTGCACGGGAAGAGCGCGCCGTGTCGTCCTTTGCGTATGTCGTTGTCGAAATCGAGCACCTGTATAGGCAACTTGCACTTTTGCTTCACTACTTCCATATCGCAACTAAACATATAAATCATAACGTTTGCTTTTTTATTTCATAGTAAGCCATGAACTCTGCAGGCGTAAAGAAGGGATCCGGAATCCTTAATTCGCTAATTAATTCTCTTCCGTTTGAGGCTCATTTACCAGGGTACCGATTCTGTGGACCTGGAACGAAACTACATAAGCGTCTCCAGAGAGGGGATTCTCCCAGAAACGCTTTGGACTCAGCCTGCCTCGCTCACGATCTCGCTTACGCCACTCATCAGGACGCAGATTCGCGACGTTTGGCCGATAAGGAACTCGTTGAAAAGGCTTGGAGTCGAGTAAAGTCTGCTGACGCATCTTTCGGCGAGCGACTTGCAGCCCGACTTGTAACAGCCATCATGAAGGGGAAAGTTGCCATGGGCGCTGGAATGCGTAAGCGACGCAAGAGGATCATACCGAGCCCTCGAGGCGTTTTTTTACCTCTGATCCCGCTTTTGGCGGCTTTGGGCGCTGCAGGTAGCCTAGCCGGTGGCGCTGCTCAGATCGCCACGGCTGTGAATAAGAAACGTTCCGCGGAAAGACAGCTTGCAGAGTTGAGTCGTCACAATCAGAGCATGGAGGGTTTAGCTAGGGGTAAAGGCATTCGACGTAAGAAGCGCAAGGGCAAAGGATTGCATCTTCGTGCAAAAAACTCGGGGCGAGGCCTGTATTTATCCCGGAAAAAGCCCTAAGTGCTGCAGAGATCGATGCCTATGCACGACGACTGCGCATTCCTCATTTTAGAGGTGTGTACATGATAGACAACTTACCTTCACGTCCTCGACATGTAGAAAGGATTATCGTAAATTTGGATATCTCGCGTAACCCGGGAACACACTGGGTTGCGATACGCAAGGGTGGAGATGTTGCATTCTACTTTGATAGCTTCGGCAATCTAAGACCACCGAAACAGATTGAGTCCTACCTCGAGGGTGTTAAACTCATGTACAACACCAAGAGGTTTCAGAATTTTGGATCTGTGATTTGCGGTCATCTGTGCCTGCAGTTTCTCTTATAAAACGGATTTACCGACTTGAATGTTTGATCAAAATGAGTTACACAATCACCGTGAGCGGTTCGAATGCCAGCTTCTCTAGCTTTCTCAACCCGCCTCTTCATCTGGATCCGAATGGACTTTACGAAATAGCTCTATTGAATTTCGAAACCTTTTATTCCATTCCTAATGTGGATGAGAGCAACAACTTATTCCATTTCGCTCGTAATGACAAGAACGAGAGTATCGAGATTCCTCCTGGAACTTACGAATTAGATGATATCGCACATTTTCTCAAGGGAGCCCTCGACGTCGAAGACGGGTTTATCTTACGTGCTAATAATAATACCATGAAGTCTGAGATAAAATGCCCATATACTATCGACTTTACTCAAGACAGATCAATTGGCTCTCTTCTCGGATTCAAAGCACAGCGTTTGATTCAACCGAACGTGATGACTGAGTCTGATGATTTGGTGAACATCTTCAAAGTTAGCATCATACGCATCGAGTGCAGCCTAGCCACGGGATCCTTCATTGACGGTAAACACGGTCATTCTCTGTACGAGTTTTTCCCGTCGGTTCCTCCCGGTTACCACATTTCGCAAGAACCATCTAGCCCTATATATCTACCAATCATCGATACGAATCTCATTGATCATCTCGACATTAGAGTGGTAGATCAGAACGGTGACGTGCTCGACTTCAGGAACGAAACCATAACCGTACGATTACACATACGTCGCAATGGGAATAAATTTTAAGCATCGTTCCTATATTAAGAAGCCTCTTTCGAGATTGGGCTATACTCGCTCATTGACAGGGCGTCCGATCACGTCGTCTAATCGAAGGTTCCTCGAGGCTTTGGGATTCAAAGTGCTATAATGGATGTCCTCGATGTAACAGGAGTACCGACCTTTGATGATAAGATTAGTAAAGAGGAGGAGCACGTCTTCCTGCCATACAATACATCGGCTCTTGACGCGAACGATGAAATTAGAATACCGTGTCAAGCAGAAGATTTGTACACTCTTCCTAGTAGAAGTTATCTCTACATAGAGGGCTCTCTCACCAAAACAAGTGGCGGACCCTCCTCCTCAAAGCTGACCAACAATGCCATGGCATTTCTGTTTGACGAAATTCGTCTAGATATGAACGGCATTACTATAGACAGAACCAGGAATCCGGGCATTTCTTCAACGATGCGCAACTATGCATCTCTGAATGCACTGGAATCCGATCGAATGCAGAATGCCGGATGGACCTATCCGGGAGTTGACGTCGACATCGTGAATTCAAAGAATGGTGTCTTCAATGCTGTAGTTCCTCTTTCGATGCTGCTGGGCTTTGCAGACGATCACAAGGAAGTCATTCTCAATAGCAAATTTGAACTGGTTCTCATTAGATCTAAAGATTCTAATAATTGTATATCGGGCAACGAACCAGCTATTATTCAACTAACTAGACTCGAATGGAGGATGCCCGTTCTTCGACTTTCAGATGGAGAGCGAGTCGAAAAGCTTAAACTCGTCAAATCCGATAAGCCACTGCACGTAGCCTTTCGAACCTTGGACCTTCACACTCAACCTGCGGTACCGCAAACTAAGGCCTTCACCTGGAACATTGCAACTACAACGAAACTTGAGAAACCTCGCTTCGTCATAGTCGGTGCACAAACCGACAGACTGAATAAGCTTAGTAAGGATTGCTCACTCTTTGATCACTGCAACATCACCAATCTGAAGCTTTACCTCAACAGCGAGTGTTATCCTTATCACGATATGAACTTGGATTTTGGAAACTCTAAATTTGCATCTCTGTATGATCAGTATTCGAAATTTCAATCATCCTATTATGGAAAAGAAAATTACCCACTTTTGAAGAGAAGTGACTTTCTGAATTATGCACCGCTCTTTGTCATCGACTGCTCGCATCAGCCTGAGGAGACCGTGACCGGGGCCGTGAATGTGAGACTGGAAGTTCAAGCCTCATCCAACTTTCCTGCACATACATCATTATATTGCGTGATTATTCATGATAAATTGTTCACCTATAAACCACTAACGCATGTTGTTCAATCTATCATATAAGGATGTAATTTTGTGGAAATAAAAAAGAAAACGAAACTCAAATTTATGTTATCTTTTTATTGATTTTAACATACATTTCCTTAACCTTTTCCCTGTCACTCCTACTTTTTGCATCGTATGAACACATTGATTTATATATGTCATGTAATTGAAATAAGTTTCTTTCAATATATGGGATTAGTCTCTTAAGTCCTCTTATGGCAATGCTATTTAGATTTATGCTGTTTAAGTTTAAGCACGTATTCACAAACGTTACTTCATTCACTTTATTCATGCACAGTAATATATTGTACGCATATATTATATTCTCACTGTATGACACTTTTGGATGCTTACCATCTTTCAAGTAAGTTTCCAACACATCCATATTTTTCTTTATTATTAGCCAGTCTTTCTTTGTGATGTATACAAAAGTTTCATCTGTAGCTCTGATATAGAGGGATGGGAGTTCATGGTATAAGCCTATGTTCACACGGTGCCCGGAGTTGATGGGGATGTCGTCTACCATGAACACACTATTCGCCATCACTCTTTGTCACCTCTTCAGGAGCGGGGGCCATGGGTTCGAACATCATTATTATAAAGCTGTCCTTGTCGAAGATCCTCTTCTTCTTGAGCACCCTCGGCTTACAGCTCTTCTTCTCTGCTTTCTTGTCGGACCTGCGAACATGCACGGCTATGAGGATACGAATTATTACACGCTTTTATATTAAGTGTGACGTTTTCTTTTTACTCACTTTTCTTTATCTAGTTCTTTGGACGGGCCGGCTTGTTTCTCGTCAGGGATTGGGGGTGTTATGTCTTCACCTTCCAAGCTTCTGTAATTACACAATGAGAGAAATCTTTTTTACCCGTACACAAAACACTATAGCTCACTAATTTCCAGTGCTTTTTCTTTCCACTTACCTGAGATATACCTTGCACTGCATCCCACACTTGCCGTATGAAGTGACTTTGTCATGATGTGCAGGATTCTTGCAGACGGTTTGATGAGTCTTTCCATCACACATTTCCTCGTGATGATCCATCCAGTGTTGCTGCATGCTCTCGTAATCTTGGAGATGTTCCCAGAAGTTGATATCGCTCTCCACTCTACTTGTTTCGCTGCTCATCTTGCTGAGTGTTAGATGACAACTGACAGATGGAAGTGATCGATCGCGCACCCTCCCTGCAGTACATTGGTGCACTGCTACGGATTCATCTGCTCACGGAATCGGTTTGCATTCCTTATTGCGTCGTGTAGGAGGGGAGGATCCATAGAGTGTTTGATTCCTACGGCTCCCGATAATAAAATCAATACTTACTGATTTAAATAACTACACTCGACGCGTTCCTTTTTGCAAATGTCGACAAAGGTGAAGGCGATTGACAATTCAGTCTTACAGCATTCACATATAAATAACATGCATCACCCCTATTGCAGGAGTGCCGGGGGGGACGGAGCGGTGTGTGTGTGTGTGTGTGTGTGTGTGTGAATACTGAAATCCATTCACATTTTTTTTTCAGTAATTACATTCATCAGTTAATTACATTTCACATACATACAACAAAATGACACGATTGCCCTTGCAGGCTTGGGAGAGATGCGTCGTTGTCGTCGTCGTCGTCGTCGTCAAGCTCCTGGAGGGGGGGTGGCACACGAACGCCAGCACATCAATATATATATATATTTTTTTAAACACAGATTTCTACTCGACTTTCAAGGCTCGGATTTCATTAACACGTGACACACGTGTTACTACACAACCAACCCTTCGATATTTTAACATGGGGATTCTAACACAACCAACACACAACCTCTTCGATATTTGGACAGGCGGATTTCGCGTCGAGTTTTAACAAGGGGGTTTCAAAAACAGCTAACGCAGGTGTTTTTGAAACCCCACAAATCAACTACTGGCATTGAATTTTTCAGTCTGTCTATACTCATCCAAAGCTTAGCCTACACACGGCTAGTGTGGAAGAAATGATTATTTTTTCTGTATTTACCTGTTGTATTGGAGATACACCTTCCTTGTACATTTTGTTGTAAGGTAGGGAATAATAAGAGAAGTATAGGCTAAAGCAGTCCTGTGCCGTGGCGTAGTGGGCTATAGCGTTATGCTTTGGTTCCCTGCCAAGAAAATGTGCTCGGTTTCGAACCCAATTTTGCTGATTTTAATACCCGGGTACAGGTCCGGTACCTACTCGGTATCGTGAGGAAATTGAGGAGCTACGCTAGACAGCGAACCCTGTTCTAGAGAGCCAACTTCCGGCTGAAGGATGCCGAGATGCTGACCACATCTCTTCTCTGTATCGATTTGATGTTTACCCACCTCTGTCTTGCATATGTGGGCATACTGAGTATCATGTTAATCAGCCACGTGGTTCAAACGTTTAGCTTTGTGTGTGTAAATGTATGTTATTTTAGTCAAAATTGCTAGAACCAATTTTAGGAAAATAAAAAAGTAGGAGTATTTTTCCATGTAAGGAAAACTTTTATCCTTTCGGATTGCTGAATTTGAATATAAAGTTGGAATTCAACCAACTTTTCACTTTTTAATTGTGCTGTTCATACACTTTTCTCTTTTTCTATAAAACGTATTTTCAATTCAGGAAGGCTTAAAACAAGATTTCGTTGTTACTACGATACAACATGTTTATGTAGAGTACAGTATTACTCGACAGAGTGTTGAGGCGTATTGACTTCAGGTGACCAGCGCTGTGATCGTCCCTTATCGGGTCTTACTGGTCGATTAGAAGAATGAAATATTAGTACGTTGATATACAGTAAGTTACGAAAGGCAAATAGAGCCATTGGAAGCTGCGTGTGTCTATATGATATGTTTTCTCGCGCCTGTCGATGTATGACACATTTCTGTCCATAAGACATGATTATATTTGAACAGACTATACGTACACTGGACTAGCTGTGTATGTGCGATAAGCTCAGGTAAACATCTCTGTGTTGCGAATTCTTTCCGACACGCCTTCTCGCTTTGCCATAATCTAGTGCTAAATAAAACTGACGTGCTTCGTATTCATGTGTTCTTACCTTCTAGTTTTATGCTTTCTCTACTACGTATATAGTAGTTGAAATATTACATTCCACCCAAAAATTCTATATCGACTTTTCACCGGCAATATAAATTTTGTGACTCCCTGAACCAAAAAACCTAAAATGATGTTCTCACATGCGACTATGGTTAACATTATTCCAAAATGAATAGCTAGTTAAATACAAAACTTTTCTTTCAACGATTACGACACGATTTCCAACTAAATCTCCCATCTCAAACTCCCTTTTGATGGAATAGCTACAACGATTGCATAAAGTGTTACATGTTTAAGATATTTACATGACAAAAGAAATTTATATTGTATTTATATATTGTATTGAAACTCCTTTTATTCTAGACACCTTTTATAATAATAAGTCGTAAGAGACAGACAAAATTGACTCTGTAACTATCGTTCAAGAAAGAAAATTATATGAAATGTCTTTTTTGTGAGGCTAATCATCTGCAAGTTATTATTAATTGTAAATGTTTGAATTTTCATGTACTTACACCTATTCTTATACTGGGAAGTAATTATTCCTGTTTTTCACTTGTTATTTAAATATAGAAAATTTCAAAATCATCCCATAGCAACCTGTTCTTGAAAATCTGATTCTCGCTTAAGTACACCTCATCTCATTGTATGAAATATATATTAAAATAATTTCTAGGATTGTTTATCTGGCTAGAGAGAAGAATAAGTTTCTAAGAAGAGTTTGTTGAATCTTAGGTACAGTCATGTGAGTGTAACACAGTAGAGTTTAGTAAAAGATCTGTGTGTGTTATATGTTTATATGTATGTCTTTATGTGTGTCCTGAACAGCATAACTGAAAAATTACAGTTGGTTCAATTCCAAAATCGGAATTTAATTGCAGCAGATTCCAAGGATGTAAAATGAAGATTTTCAAGAAAATCTTCCACTCCACATTAAGCTTTACATGGAGCATTTTTCGTAAACTTTCATTTTCTAAAACATGGCTATATGATTTTCATTAAATGTACATTTTAAATGTATGTTCAGATATATGTCTAGCATTTTATGATACAATATTTCAGTCTGAATTACTTAGGCAAAACTGATAAATTGTAGGATATACACAAACTTTACTGCACAGAATATGTACTTAGATCTCATCAAAATTCATAACTGTGTCAGTCTTTTTTGTAAAGACAATCGTTTTCCATATACCACTTCCTTTTCCTTCCTTTCCTTTGTGTTGGCCGTGCAAAGAGAATTGAGCTCTTAAACGATTTATCTCGCTTAAGCCTACAAAATTCTCCTTTCCTTACTGTAGCTATGAAGAAATATTTAATAAAACAATTTCTAGGTATGTTAATTCGGTATCAGAATAACTTAAGGAATGTTTCCACATCAGTGACTACGCACATCATATTTTTATTCATATCACCCCATGTAAACAGGTTTACATTTTTATTCTGAATTTCTATAACGGCAGGTGAAATCTGGAAAAGAAAGATAATTGCATCAGCCAGCGTTAAAGGTCCCCTGTGCTTTCAGGATGGATCAACTGGTGTAAATCATTGTGTTTACTGTACGTAGTAACAGAAAACCGCTGGGAGGCACGGATGGTTGTCATAACAACGCCAACATGAAACCTTCCTCTCCCCAACAGAGTTCACTGCGTAATTTGACCGGCAGGGTGAGAGCAGGTTATACCACCTACGCAACTGAATTCAACCCTACCACTTCAACGGCTCTAATCGGACTTTCTCGAAAAACAGTTCAGCTTGGAGATTCCACAAAATACGATCTTACTGTTGCTTGTTAGCAAAAGAAGAGCAACAAATTACCTTTTGCCACATGAGAAAGGCAACTCAAGACGTATGCCTTTTGAGGAAACAAAGGCATGTTTTTACGTTGTATTGATTGTTTCCTTGAAGCTTCTCACAGATAGCTTCCTAATTATTTTGGCTTCCAATGTTATAGACTACCAAAAACAAAATGGAAGGAAAAAATAAATTATAGCGCATAATTTACACTTAAAATGTCATTACTATTCTGTTTAGATATTAATATAAAAGCTTATACTATTGCCCATCTTCTCACAATTATCGGCAAAGAAACTCTCAATATTAGAACAATGCATATTTTATGATAACCAAAATATCATTATCTCTCAACAACTCTCCATATAAGAATATAGTCAACGAAAATAAAGCTTTAAAGGAACGTAGAAACATATTTGGTTACTAGTATTTTGTATAAGTGTAAATAAACGTATCAATTTTGATTTTCTACGCGATTAAACGTTGTAAAATGACATATCCTCAAAATAAAATGCAAGCCATTATTAACAAAAAAATAATTATGACTGGCTCCGTGATCGAATGATCAGCTCACTCAGCTGTTTCGGGTCGACTCCCGGCAGGAAGGTATTTTTCTTTAATTAGGGTTATTCTCTCCTCTCAGAAATTTTAAAAGTTTGGATGTGAGAATGAATTTGTGTATAAAATTGAGGGAAACTACGATAACCTATCATGTAACAAATTTCAAAGAATAAAAACAGCATCATTGAATCCGCGCACAAGAAAAGATGTCCATGGAATACTGACCTATAATGAGCCACATATTTTCTGTTGGATTTAAAAGCATAGCTTTTATGAAGAACAAATTCTCGTCTTAAAAACTATTTTTATCCTATGCTATTAAGCGAATTACACGTGCCTTGGTTCTTAGATTTGTAGGGAGATATCTGCGGCATCCCTTATGAGAAGTCCTCGAATTAAGAAACAAATCTTCTGAAAGGTAGTCTTACCATCAGAAAATTTATAATATAATTGTAATGCTGCACGTAAACCAACAGAACGGAAATCAATAGCGACAAGGAGATTTCTTTGACTTTAGAGGGCCAAGAAGACAATATTGATGAATCCAGTTCACAGTCTGAAGCGATCTAATGGGACTGGACTGGACTACGCTACGGAGGGGATTCTACGCAGAGTTATTATTCCAAGTGGAGCACCCCGGGAGGAAGGCAAAGGGTAGCCGTCCCAAGGAGCCACGACAATGTAGAGGGTAGGGTCCGACAACTTTAAAAGTTGAAATCTTCCTGGCAGGCCAGTACAACCGGAATCCTTCTGTGATCCGGAATCGGCCCCGATAGACTGGGTCCCTAGACCGGAGACTGATCTTACCGGAGGAAGAAGTTTTATCAAGAGCATATCATCCTGCCATGCAACATCGTAACACCCGCAGAAAGTTCTACTTCGGAAACAGACCACCAGATTAGTGGTGATGTGAAATGGTAATGGAGATGAAATGGAGGAACACACACACACACACACACACACACACACACACACACACACACACACACACACACACACACACACACGCACACACACACATACACACACACACACACAAAGCTCGAGGGTATCTACCTGGGCAATCCACACAAAGTGAAGACTGACCTCCCCTCTAATGAGTAGAGACTTACTGAGCAATCCCAAAAGAGCGCCCAGCGCCTCCGTGGGGCTTTCCATAGGGCAAGACCTAGAGACTATCAAGCCCCCCCCCCATCTGGTCCTATAGACTCAAGACGGGATGGAAGTGGATACGCCACTTACGCGCGCCAATCCCAAAGAGAAAGGCTACCAATATGACCTTGGTAGGGCCGCCTGTTGATTTAGCACACTTTCTGCTAGCTATGCGGGCTAGTACGCGGGAATATTAATGGCTTCCCTCAACCCCATCCGGAGACGTACCCGATCTCCCACGGGTATCGGGAACCACTGCCCTCTCGAGTCCAACCCAATCCGAACAACTCCCATTCAGTGAGGGGCTCGAATGTTCGGCCCGAGATTCCTCTAGTGACGTCAGAAGTACCACGAGTGCGAGGGGTCCGCAGCGCCCGCACCATGGCAGCTGAAGGGGATGGATCCCCTTCCCTACGGGAGAATTGGAGGGACAGGAAATTCGGGGGATTTAATTAAATACCAGGCATTCGCCTGGTGACCCGGGAAAACCCTGAAAAAACCCCACAGTTCAGAGATCGGCCAAGGGAATCGAACACGAACCTCCCAAATGGGGGCTACAGACGAAAGTGCCTGAGCCATCCCGCTTGGTATCTCAAATGGTACTGCCTAATCTAACTCATATTTGCCTGGGAATAATCACAGCTGAGTTGCAATTGTTTCTCAGCAATACTATTTTCTCTAAAAATACGGAATATGACATTAATTTTTCTACCTACAATAAATAAAGAGGTATTTTACTTAATAAAATCTTTGACATTGGGATTTAACAGAAATACATGTTTTGAAACTCTCTGAATAAACATCCCCCTCAAAAGAAATTTAAACAAGATCTGTACGCCTGTCTGGATAGCATAAAGAGAGAACGAAAGTCGACTAAACAACAAGATCAACAGTTAAGTTCATCTTCTAAGGATGCGATGCTATTTAAAGCTATTTTTGCGACAGTTTTCTGGGTATAACTCCTAAAGTCCCCTTCATTCTGGTTGACTTATGAATTATGACTTGTAAGAGATATACAAAATCTACTATTTACCTCAAATAAGTATTTTTCTTGCTTGTTAGATAACCTACATATAGATATTCCAAATAGAAGGTTCGCTATTTTTATTTAATTTTGTAGCCGTGCAAAGAGAATAGAATGACAACGGCCATCATCATTACCACTTGACATATAACCAAGTGTTTGAGGGGGACTTAGCATCTCGACTTTCAGTAGATATTTTGTATCAGTACCTCAAACAGGATGCCTCTGAAACAAAAGTTTGAGGTAAGAGGAGACAGGGGGCACCCGGATCAGGAGTCACGGCTGAATAGAGGGTAGGATCCCAAGGTTATTTTGTGTTGAAACTACCCGGTGACAGCTAGTATAACCGACTGCCTTCATTCCTATAGGATTGCACATCTAATTGAGGACCTGGGGTTTACAGACAGCTGAAATGAAATGAAATGTGTTGTGTTTAACGCCCGCTTTTACTACATACGGCACCACAGGCGGTGACACTGATGATACATGAGATGAAGATGGAGCATCTGTGGAATGAGATGGCGGGGGAAACCGGAGGTCCCGGAGAAAACCCGCCCCAACGCCGTGTTGTCCACCGCAAATCTCACTTTGCGGTCGCCTGGGATCGAATCCGGGCCGCCTTGGTGAGAGCCAAGCGGTAACCACTGAGCCACGGCGTGGCCTAGAGAGCTGAAAGTTGAAGCGAAACGGGAAGTGAGATGAAATAGGGGAGGGAGTCGGGAATTCGAGGGATGTAATAAATACTCTCAGAATTCACGTAGTGTGCCGGAGGACCCCTTTAAAATACCCATGGTTCAGGAAAGTTTACTCCGGAAACTGAAAAGCCACACGAACGTCTTATTTGTGGTTTCCTAACTTCATTCAAACGATGGAACTGCCAATATTGTCGTGATTTGGATTTAATTGTGCAAGACGTCAGGGCGTTACATTTACTATTTAAGGAGCCAAAAGTTGTCCCTCTGAGACATCGATCCTTCCGGGGTTACAAGTTATGACACCCTTTTGGGATATGTTTTCTATTTTTCACAACAATGTTTTATTGAATTTGTTTTGTTAATGAGTTGACTCACTTGTTCTGCATTCATTTTTTTGGAAAACATCTGATTCTTACCTTTCAAAATGCTGTAACCATCTAGCTATGTCCTCCATATTTCTGTTCCATCCATGGTTATCGAGGCTAGAAGTTTATAATCCATCAGCATCTATGACAGAGTCATGACAATATACAGCTGCAGGTTCAGATCAAGAGTGAATCAAATGATGATGGAATATGTCAAAGCAATCACAGGGTGTGATTGACAACTCCTTTAAGTAATTGCGGAAGGATTATTTTAATTTGATTTATTCATGCAACAAGCAACAATATCTACAATCATGAAATGGAAATTGCACGAAATGATAACGATAGGGCATACAAAATCAAATATTAAGGAATCAATATTATACTTCACACAAGTTTTCATCTTTCGTATTGTGCCCATTTTCTCTGGGAATTTAACCCCAAAATATATCAGTGACGTCATTGATGCATGGAAATATAAAACACTTTCGCACATACTTCAACACTAATAAACTTTGAACACATTAACAATAAGCTTTGACGCCAGAATCCTACAAGTATAAAATATTAAAATATATCTAATGATAACTATCACGCCAAAAGTCAACAATAGACAATGAACCAAAATTAAACATGGCTACCTTGTGACGGCAGTAACCCATATATTAAGTAAGACCAAGAGAAGTCAAGAAAGTCCATCTGACTGAACGAAAAATTCTGAAATGAACTGCAGGAACGGGAAGTCGCAGAACGTAGAGTATCCAGCTCAGCATTCGTCCAAATACCAAGGTAAACAGCAAAAGAAAATATGGTCCGAAATTTGGGCCGGTCATCGGAAATGAACCGGCACCTCCCGAATGCAAATCCCAAGCAATACTGCCCGAGCCACTCCTGTCTGCCTCTAAAACTTTACGATAATACATTTTAAATTTGAATTACATTAGCTCGTAAAGAGGCATACAGCTCAGCTTCCTTTCATAAGACCACAAGTTCCTGGGTATATCAATCAACAGGAGTGCTGAGTATCCTCTCATCCGCTTCTTCTTTAGAACTTCCTGGAGTTAACGTTCTTCACGCCCATAGCTGAAGCACGCTGAATTTCCGCAAGGCAGCGAGGATATTTCAAGACCAGCTCAAGGAGAGCCCATATCCTGTTTTACTAGCAGACTTCTCGATGCGAGGTGTTGCTTCACGTAGTTGCTGGCTTAAGTATGCCAGCAATAGTTAGCAAATGTGTAGTAGATTTAGTAATAGGACACTGTAAGATAACCAAACGTTTTAATAGTCCACGCCTCCATATGATTGGACTGTTTACCTGGTTTGCCAAAATCTTCTTCCAATTAGTTCAATTTCGCTTTAGACATATTGCTTTATTACTTTGTTTCATTTACATAGCTATTTTGATTTCCATACCATAACGGAAACTTTTTATTTGAGAAGCTCATTATTATTTCTTTAACTATAATTTTCCTAACGATATGTTTAATACAGCTGAATTGTCATTAAACGCACTCATATTTACTTAAATTCTTATCAGACATGTAGAATAGTTAATAGTTCTGGTTAAAACAAACCTCTCAGTCCAGCCAGGAATGTAACAACGAATTCTCGGTACAGAAGCAGGAACGCCGAACACTCGACTAGACAGTTCAGCAAGAATTTAAGGAACACTATATACTTAGGTCACTGTTTGGCAAGGCACGAGAAAGCCTCATACAGTTTAATACAGTTTAGATTTTATTATCGATCTAATAGTAAAAACACGGGGCACATGAACAGCAACTGGCAGAAGATCTGCGGAAAAATGTACAATATATGAGCCTCCAGTTCCACATTTCAAGGAGATATATCACATGAATTGTACCAAGTGGTTGGATTCATAATCACGTACAGTTTGGATGACGAAGTTTTATAGACAATTCAGCCTACTACAAGAATGGTTTTGCGAAGAAAGGATCACATTTCACTCTAAACATTCACCTTTATAACTAAAATCACCCCCCTCTCCCCACCCCTCACCTCACTCTCTGCGTATGTTACTCATAGATTTATATTTTAATGTAATTTTCTTCGATAAGTCTTTTCTAAATTGTAGCATATAAACTTAAGCAACTTGCTTGTATATTTAAGTACCACATGTTGATTGAATTTTGTTTATGAGAGCAACTCTTAAATTATTGAAGCTGTAAGACAAATAAATATTTTGACTATTATTATAATTTTATATTCCAAAAATGTATATTCCTTACTTGATACCTTAGTGCACCAAATATATTTTTACTTTGCACAATTTTATGGGCCGAAAAGACCTCATTTAATCTGAACTTAATTTTGGGTTCGTATATCCTTAAATAACTATGCTTCTAATTTATATAGTGATATAGACACTTCATACATTTAAGCACGGTGGCACCGGGGTAGCGCGGTGGTTTCGTTCGTGGCTCCCGTTCTAAGGGTCCCGAGTTCGATTCCCGGCTCTGGGGTTGGCGATTTTAAGTCGGCCCTATCCACGCCTTCACCTCTGTCTAGCACACGTGAAGTATCCCCAATGCCCAACGTGGTTCGGAGTCCACGGTAAAAACTGTAGGTCCTCTCACCCCGCCGCCATCTTCACTATCACCCTATCATCGGAGGTAATGGACACCGCCCTCTGGGTGCCTCCACCTGAGAAATGGGTCCGGTCATCACTTGGTGGGGTGAGGTTACCCCGAAGGCCAAGGTTGCCATGTGGGGAGTGTTAGTAACTAACTAACTACATTTAAGCACCTTAATGTAGTCTATTGCTGAACTTTTCTACAGTGCCTTATTTTTCACTGGTGGCCGACTGGTCGGCGGGCGATGTTTAGGTGTATCATCTAAATTATAATAATCACATACCTTTGTTACAGAAGGTGTTGTTAATGATGACCTTGTGCTGCCACACATGTCTCACACATTCGAAAAAATAATTTTGCTGGCCCGCATTAATTGATCTTCTGAAATTGCAGTAGTCTTTTCCGATGTTGTCTTTTAGTTCTTCCTACGTATGCGGGTTGTTCCGATGAACTTTATTTTCTAAGTTCCTTCATAAAGAAAAATCACATATCTTTAGGTCTAGGGATCCTGGTAGCTTAGTCCTTTTACTGATGACCCTATTTTTTAAATTTTCCTTAGTTAATTGTAACAATAGGTCAGGTGTATTTGCTGTAAATATATGACGTTGTGTACTGAATGCCATACAAATATTCCAGAAATGTTTTGATTACTGCGTATCTGTACCTCGGTCCGTTAACTATTTCCTCAATGAATTTATGCCCTATAATTCGGTATGCATTTACAGCACTCCAAACACCAGTTTTCTGGTCATGTAATGGCATTTAATGCACAAAGTCGGTTTTTTTGCACTTCAATATCTGTTTTGTGACGATAGATGACCATGTAACGAAAACCATGCTTCGTCTGTGAAAAAGAAATTAACTTTGAGTCCATGGAGCCATCATTAACTTTACTCACAACCCAATTGCAGAAATTTACTCTACTCACACTATCATGTGTTGCAGTTCCTGGAATACGTTTATCTTACATGACTTTAATTTAAAAAATTCAATAGCTTTCAAACTCGAGAACTGTGAAACCATGACATTTCTTTTGGGTTTCTTATCAAGAACAGAATCTGTTTCTCTGAAACCCTTCATAAATTTAGAAACTTTCTGTGCGGTGCAGGAATACCAGGAAATCGGTCTACATATAGTTGTGTCACTTCTCTACAATACTGTTCGCACGTAAGAACCATACATGAATATGCGGTGTGCTAAAGTAGGTATAAGCAGTGCTTGACATTATAACAGAACTAATCACAATTTGACCATAAGCAAGTACCCGTACTACCAACGACTGAATATGCACTGCCGCGGGAAAGGCGAGCACCAGGAACGGTGATAAGCACTCCACTCACGCAGCTAACCTCCCGCTGGCATTATAGTTACGTTTCTGCATTTTTTGCCTTTAACTACAATGGCAATATAGGTGGTCGTTCTCCTTTGGAACATATCGCCTATTAGCGATGCTGCTAGCGTTGAGTTGCTGGTACTTTGGTTGCTGGTACCTTCGCAATCTCTTCATACTTCCAGATTCTGGGGAGGATGGGGAATCATCTCGGTTGCAGAACAATTCATACTCCCAGACGGGAATCGAATCCGGGACTCATCGTACAGGAGGCAGGTGCTCTACCAACTGAGCTATGGGCCAGCCGTTTCTGTATTTGTTTTAGAATGTAGCTACTTTATTATTTATAACATCACATTATACGAGCATAACAACCCAGACAATTATAACACTTACAGCGATTTTCCTATTTAATGATTACTCTCTTACTGGGTGTTAGTCAAGGAAAAATATTACCCTGGTTTCAGTACTGTACGTCTTAAAATTGTTGAATCTGGGTAATAACCAGGAAGATTTATATATATACTACTTCCTGCATCATCCTAAATCGTAAGCGAGTATAGAAGTACATTTGGAGAGCTGATGACATAAAATGTACAGAAGCTTCAAGTTTCCAGGTACTTACCTGCATAAGATTGAATATTGTTATGGGCTGCAAGTAAAGTTTCTCCTTGCTCTGTAAGTTAGGTACAATTAACAATAAAATACATAACATTATAAACTGTTTACTTAGTGTCATTCTTTTGTTAAACACAGCGTATTTGAATCTCGATCACCCCGAGGAAGAGCATCAGGCTTATGATTTTTCAAACTGTTGATTCAACCTGTGTATGTTTTGAAAATAAACAGTCACTCCAGTTTCATGAATCCATAATATAATAAAGTTAAGCTATCTGTGTTTTATCACCATTCAGCTGTCTTAAATAAACTAGCTTTTAGTATTCCTATTTTACATTTTCAAAACATATAAATAGCCCGGCAGACTAAAACAGTCGATTTAGAAAGAGATGTTCTAATGCACCCTACATATACTGATATACAAAGCGATCTTTGTCAGTGGATTTGTCTCCTTGAATTAAGTGAAGAGAATGCGAAAGCCGTTTTTTTATTATCATAAATAATACCATAAGTGAGTTCAATACTATAGAGTTGCCAAAGTGCGTGAGATAAGGACACATATCCAATATTGGATTAATAAGTCTTATTTGCTAGGATTATTTATTTAGTTAAACGTTTAACAAATATAATAATTAAAATTAAAAAAATGGACGTTATATAGAATAGTACATAGTTGAGTTTATTGCATATCGATATGGTAACGTAGTACGGCCTTCTATACTTTTGAAATAGTCTTATTTGATTAAAAGGCACGATTAAGCCTTTGCAAATCAACTACGAATATTTCGAAATAACAGCGAATCAAGTGCCACAAAATTTTAATGATAATTAAACAAATGCACATTTGACACAATGCAGGACACATTGCTAATTTATTAATCGATCAAAATCTAACTGTATTACACTTTTTAATAACTATAGTTTTGCTATCTTATTCTCACAAGCCTGCAATTAACGCAATTAACTGCCGTGGATAGCCAGGGTGTATACGCTAGACTCGACCAAAGGACCCCTGATTACGGCTAAGTATGCGAGTCTAATATTAAGTTCATCTATTTCCATTGATTATTGAATTCGCCAAGGATCTTCAAATAAAATAGGAAATACTAAGAAGGACTATCTATTTTAAAGGAAGTATTTAATTTAACTGACCTTCTGGGAGAACTGGAACAGGAAAAAGACTGGAAAAGGAGGAGCACAACCTTCTTGAATACTTAGTTAATACTTACATATTTTCTAAATTGTTGTCATACTTGTTATTTGTACCACTTCAGTATTTTCTAACCTATAATGTTCCACTATTTTTAATAGACTATCATTTTTTCAAAGACTACTTGAGTGCGTCGCTAAATTAAATTATTTCCTTTTTCCAAATATTTAGTTTAATTAGAACACAACATTAAATGAAGCAACCCTATGAGGAAGCACATTGGGGAATCGGAGACTATTTTCAGTTTTAACGCTATTTCTACGTGTTTTAATGTTAGCATGATATGCTATACAAGCTTTATTCAGGAATCTCTTGCCCAGGAGAACTTCGCTTCAATAAACAGCGCGAGCTCAAGAATAGCTTAAACTGTCTTACCAAATACACTTTGTACACAAAGGTACAATGAACCATTTGGGAAAATAGTTATTCGTATTAGAACATGAAAGAAACCATACCTAAAAAATGCTAAAGTAGTAGATACTCTTAAATGCTTACCTATCTGATTTCTTTCCCTTGATGGGTTTAATGGTTTATAATATATGCAATTATATCCATTTAGATTATGTATGAACAGCATAAAAGAAGCTTCACTTCTGAAAACTTACCTACGGTAGAAAACAGAGGTAGAAGAATAATGCGACCAAAAATTTTTAGATTTCACCAGAATCACTCACTGTGAGTTCTATTTACTTAATTTTTTTTTTAAATATATCGGCATGTGTATATGTGTAAAAACTCAAACTAAAAGTCAAATAAATATCAATATGGTAGTCTAAATTAACCGTCTATTAAGAGTAAAACATAATGAGCTACAAAACACTCTCCCATTCCAAAATATACTTTATATGAAAACATTTTATTCATTTTTTATTTAATTAAATGACTCCAACAGTTTAAATTAAAATATACGTTATTATGGGAGATAAAACGTACTTTGAACTTTTCGTGAATATAATTTGTTCTTGGAAAATGAAACCAGACGAAACCCTTAAGAAGGTCGGACTTCTATACACCGATGTTTGTATCGATGTCGTTAGCTCGTGCTACCTTAGCGACAGAACCATACGGTCACTAAACCTTTTCATCCTATTCAAGCATCTCGCTATTCCTTAAAAAATGCTCTCAAATATCCTTACTCAAGACGCCTTACAGTGTTGGAAGTGCTTTACATTTCCTGCTCTTATAGTTCACTGTTAGCAGATCCCCATGGAGAGCCAAGAATACCTGAATCGCGTTCCGGCTGTAGCACTGAGGTTTTTCAAGTCTGATTCAGATTTCCAGTTTGGTGTTCTGTACCTGGCTAGTGTGAAACAATAACTGTTCAAAGCACACCATTCTGATTTAAATTTACATAACTGTGAAATTCAGACTTGTTCATAAGCACGTGATGGTCTGATTACTGTGTACTGGGTCAAAGTACGTTCTACTACCCGACAAAGCGTTGAGGCGTATTGATCTCGAGTGACCAGCGCTGCCATCGTGTTCCTATCTGATGATAAGAAGAGTGAAATCATAGTAAGTTGCCGTACAATAAGTGATGAAACACAAATAGATTACTTGTAAGCTGTGTATCTGATCTGAAATGTCAGCCAATATGCAACACGGGTGCATATAATAAAAATATTCTTAATGATAATAAATGCACTAAATATGTACCCATGTAATTATTTATTTTAATAGTTTTCAAATATTGAAATAGGGGTAAACAGTCCTATCTTCAGCAATTTTCATTACGGAAAAAAGAGAGAAAACCAACTAAATTAATTACTACACTTTTGTTATTAAATGACTATTGCAACTATAACAAGCGCACCGTAGTATAACTAATTTTCTAGTGTGATCAACTGTAAAACGGGAATAATTTCTAAAAATGTGATTTACTCAACTGACAAAGGCGTAATGTCAAATATATCATTAGCAATGTTCTGTCACTGAAAGATGTCTCTCTGTCGTTGTCACTAATATTGTATACAAATCATCAACCTCAAACTTCTTGTTTCAGTAATCTATTCCTTTTTCCAATAATTATCAATTCTTTTAGTCATTAAGGGAATTCTTTTCGTATTAAATAATTTCTGTAATTATAGGTAGTAATGGTAGAACAACTACTTTTCGAATCTGGGTCAGGCTGAGTTACCTGGATAAGATTTTTTCCGGGTTTTCCCTTATCCTAAGAGAAGACGAATATCGTGTAACTCTATGCTCTGTGGACCCTGGGCTCATTTCAGCATCGTTTCACCCATTCATCGTCCGATAGGACGTAACGTTGAAGGACGTAAATTACACACAAAAAAAATCTGAACAATCTATGTCAATAAGCCATTGACTAATATAAACACATGATTTAAATGCATGACATTGCTAAGCTATGGAAAATTATGAGCACATGATTTTAGATATTTATATTTATTTGTTATTAATGCAGTTAGTTTAATACTGAATGAAAAAATATAAATAAAAATAACGCCAAATTCATAGGTTTGGTTTAAATCGCGTTATATAAAATAAATCTCCCCCGACATAGCTACGAATGCGAAACATGCCTTGGAAATGAAAGAGGAACAACAATTATACTGAATTTGATTCAGTGTACTTGCAGGTTTAGAGTGCTCTCGTAGATACAATCCCAGACAGTTGATCAGTAGTATCTACTGAGAAATCACAAAGGGATTTTGATTCCAACTTTCTCCTTGTCACAATATTCAATCACTTTGTATATGGCTTCTCGCACTTGCCGATGTATGATAAGTTGCTGTGATTGTATCTGAAGAGAGTGTACATACACTGGAATAGCTGTGTATATGCGATAACTTCACGTAAACATCTCTGTATTGCAAATTTTTTCCGATACTTCTCGTTTTGCCATGTAGTACCTGGTTGGGAAATATACAGCTACGAGTAGTTTCAGATAACAGGTTTCACCCATGAAAAGTAATATTTTTGAGATAACGCCATGATTTTGCACACATTGTGCCATTATGGTGGAAAGCGAATTGCATTGTCCTGAGAATCTTTTGCATTGTCACGCGAATGCGCTGATTTAGTTCCAAGATATTTATTTGCTTGACGTGTTTCTTATACGTTGCTTTTCACAAATACCTACAACAAAATAACTGGTAATATTAAGCACTCGAACCGTAACCTGCTTCTGAGTACCTGCTGAGCGGTGGCTCTATCTTTCTGAAATCGGAGCTTCATCTTTCGTACAAAAGAATATCACCAAGGAATGACAAATAAGAAAGTCTCCAATATTGCACCAGCTCGTGCAGAATTATAGGCTTACGATCCTCAGTTTAAAAGAAGGTTTGTCCAACAATTGCATTTAAAGTCACTCATTACATTCCAAGCTGTTACTGTTACTAGCCCATTGCTAGTGAAGGATGACTTAAGAAAGCTCGTGCAAGCATCTTCCAACATAACCAAAATCTTCTTTCATCGAACGCACACTGTTTTAAAACGTCAGGCGTTTATGTTCTACCCTGTAATAAGTGATAGGCAAATATGTACTACAGAAAAAAATGACTTCCTTATAATTAACAATTTTATTAAATAATTTTGTATCTTTAGACGTTTGCGAGACATTTCCTGTTGTTGGTACAAATTTGCAGTACTGCAATTTATGCAATATTGAAATATTAAATTAATAGTTTGATTATTTCATACACCATACACTATCCAGTACAGCATACATAGAGTAAATTATATTTCCATTCTATAGGTTTTGCGTAGCTACCACAAACGACACTTACTTTATATCGACGAGTACTTATCATGATTAAGAATTAGAGATATAAGCTTTTTAATATAATTTACACAAATATGTGAAAATGTATTATAACGGATATTAAATTAATGTATATTTTAAGGATATACACCACTAGGCTAGTACCATACATAGTGGATAGAGAAAGGCATGTGACTGTAACAATATTTTTGTTGTTGTAAATTTCTCCAATTACAAGAAGACTGCAGAAGTGCGTTAGACGAATGTGTGAAGCTATGAGTTTATTTGATTGGAGAAAATGTTAACGCTTTCAGTGTTCGGTGCGCTGCAATGGAAGCTCGAATAATGCCCTAATTTACAATTAATGTTCCGATTATAGAATGAGCGAACGGTACGAGTACTATAATAAATAAAATCCATTTTACATAAACCAATGACAAATACCTTCATTTATTTTCAATTGTAATGCAAATTTGCACCTAAATTGCGAATTAAGTACGCACGTAATCTTGGAGGATATTTCATGTTTAGGATACGGATTAAATAAATTATTTGTTCCCCTAGGTCACCTCAACAAATTGACTCAGAAAATCATGACATTTTTCAATTATTATTTGAATATCTGGCGCGCTCTTTGCACTAACCAGAGGGATATCGTATTCCATCTAAATATTTCACATCAATATTTCTTCAGAAATAAACATTTTGAGATCGCTTAAATGCAAAAAAGAGCATTTTTGGAAAAAAGATCCATTAAGTATATGTGTGAAATAACTTCTAAATTTGGTATTTAAGCATGTCTTCCCAGGATATGAAGCGAAGATTTTCCATCTATCGGAAAATTTTCGCTGTTTTTAAATGTTTAAAAACTGGCTCTAACACATTTGATTAAACTGTGGCATGTTTAAGATGTATGTATGATAAACAAAGTGTACATTTTGAATTTTAGAGAATAGCCTGTGAAGTACTCTTCATTTGGAACGGCTTTGATAGAAGTGTTGAGCTCACTTCATAAAAAGAAAAAAAAAAATAATACAAAATTAAATGGCTCATAATAAATGATAATCGGGATAAACGTTTATATAAATGATAATATTTTATATATATTTCCTGTTGTTTACCACAGAAATAAGTGAATATAGTGTGCTCAAGCAATAATCATATTTTCATACCTGCAGTAGACGCGCCCTTTTCACTTCCGCGTTTAGCCGCCTGGAGGACATGTGTTTCCTGGTATTGTAATTCATTTTGAGAGGTTTTTGTAGTACTAATTACATTTAATTTATAAAAAATGTTTACCTCTATAATAAACTGTTGACATCAGCGTTTTACATTACACTCTTTGATTTTAATTAAACATTAATTCACCAATTTTAGTTTGCTTTTGTCGCACATATCTTCAACTATCTGTCTGTCATGGTGCATAATCCATAAAATTATAACGCTTTTGTTTTTTTGGTTAATACGATACCAGTGTAATGTCTTTTTGAAACCCAAATGGAGATGAGTTTTATTCTGCTTATTTGAAAATAAGTTTGCTGGGATTTAACTTCTGTTCTTCCTCGTGGTTCGGAGTGAGTTTCCTTACAGTGAGCAAATTATTGGCAAGAGGTATAGTAGAAAAGCAGTTATCACCAGTGATGTTTATATTTGTCCTAATGAATGGCAAAACAATTTCTTGAGGGTTATTGCTTTGCCGATAGGGACATTCAGGTTGTATACTCACATACGATTCAAGATTTATGGCGCATTCTGTTTTTGCATCCTCAAGAGCAAACATTTTCACACAATACTTTGCTGGCTTATTTAGAATATACTGTTGAAAGGAAAAGTTTCATCTAAATGTCAGTAACTGCTCACCAATGGTAAATTATTCCCTGAGAACAAACTATTTCTAAAAGCTGTTTACCATAAGTTCAAATAATGCTCGTACTGGAGCTAGCTGTCTATGTCTCTGTGCGTAGTTCTACCTCCTATATCGGCAAATCCAATTCATCTCAATATAAACCGAAATAGTTTCTCGTAGTCAAATAACATGATTCAAGGCCATTTCACCATCTTCCAGGCAACACTATCTCAACAATAATCACTTATTAAGGAATCATTGTTTATGGTGCCAAACAAAATGCTAATAATACTTCGAAGCGAAAGCATTACAATAAACAAATGCGTACTTAAATGGAACAAGATTGGGCGAATGGATGGCAATGATCATCCACACCTCAGAATTAGTTCATCATAATCACGACATTCGAGAGCAGCTTCTCTAGCTAGACTAAATTGTAGTTAAACTTTGGTCTGAGAGGAATACAGAGCCACGGATTTGGCAAAATGTTTAGGAGAAAAGCACTGGTTAGCACCTGTGATCCACGCGCCTAACCTAGGGTTAAAAGTGTTGATCGCTATGCGATTATTTTCACAATAATCATACTAAAAAATAAACCTCAAAATATTATAAATATTTCACTTTAATATTTTAATTCCTATTAAAAAACTATATTAATTACTTAAAAACCAATAATGTTCATTTGATTTTGCTGTATAACCGCGGATGCTGGCACAGCTTTTACCAAACCCTAAGAAATTCTTTTCTATTTGCATAACCAGGAAGAAAAAGAAAATAAGAAGGAAAAAACGAATAACGATCATTTGAAAAAGAACAAATGTTTGAAAATTCAATCCAATAAGAACCAATAGCTCAGAAACGGTATCTCCACAAACAGAATTATGCAAAAATAATTCGTAAAGAAGAAACTTCAGGGAAGATACACAGTATATTCAATGTTTTTATTTCCATTTAGTTAAATTGCGTTTAATTATTGTGATGCATATATCAAGCATATGACAATTCAATCAAAAACTATAGATCCACTTTTGGAGAAATAAATCATTCGAACAGTTTTTTTTTTTTTTTTTTTTTTTTTTTTAACAGTTGTTTGGAATGAAAGATAAGCGTTCATAGCTCTGGAAGGCACTGCATTTAAATATCAATCATAATTTTATCAGATTTTTAAGTTATGCTATTCAGAAGAAGATTTGTTATCTAATTTTTGGGTTAAATACATTTTCCCTACTTTCTACAGCTTCTTAACGAAAGTAAAGTGTATTTGTTAGGCAGCACAAGACGAGTAATGCAATTTTGTTAGTATAACTGGAACTTATATCCAGGTTGTTAAGATGTGGTCTGCTGGAGTTTGAATTTCCAGACGTTTCGTCCAGAAATGACACGCACATCTTCAGTGGCGCGGTCACAGTATCTTCGGAGAAGTTCACGGAGCTATATTGACTCCGGCCGTGAAAGCCTACGGTTTCTCACAGGTTTTGCTGTCCTTTTTTATTGATTTGAAACTTCAGATGTTTTATGCTTTTCTCAACTGTAAATCGCTGTCCCCCCTCTTAATTTGCACATTAATATAAAGAAAAGAATTTCAACCATCATAGAGCGAATGGTTTTGGAAATATTTGACGATTGGTTTGCCTTACTTTATTCTTATTTACAACAGACTGTGTAAATTATGAATGAGGTCTTAACTATATTAAAAATTAGATGAGATCAAGCTTTTGTGAGAATAACTTGAAGTGTCCACAGAGAAACTACAGTATTAGACATTTTATATCTAGAAAAATGTGACAACCTTTACATTAAACATTATCTCCCACTCCTGTGTCATATGAATGAACGTGGTAAACGTACAAGCGACATCAAAACATCCAAGAGTAAGTCTGTAAGCCTAGCTATACTTCACGTGTCTATATGTATACATGAGATTGAAATGGATGCCAGAGTCTTCTCTTAAACCCAGAAAGTGGGGTTATATCCATGCATTTGTGGAGGAATCGACGCATTTCGAATTTAGCTGCGGCAGAGAAGCTCAGTTCACGATTCATATGCGCAGCGTTACTGTATCTTGAAATATTTCGGATTGTATCGAACACCAAAGAGTTCGATAAACTATTCAATTTATGACGACTTTGCTGTGGGACGCCAATATTGCAACGGCATGGACCCTTGGAGCCAAGAACACAAAACAGTTGCCTTGTGCTTTTGATATACACTGCTGTTCCCTTCAAATGACTTAGGAAGCTGAAATTTTGTGAGTAATGATACTCTTTGTAAAATATAATTCTTAAATAAAAGTCTTATACAACGTATGATTTCTATAATATTAAGTTTGAAGAGACGTGTCATAACTTGCTCATTTTTAAGAGCTTTATGAAATTTGCATATGTTTTACACTAATGTATTATACATAAAAGTTTCAATAATATTTATTAAATATTTTTGATATACCTACCACTATAAGTACATTTTGCGAAATAAATAGTTATCTCTAAATCCTTTTAGAAATATTCACTTGAGGTAATAGCTTAAAATTTAAATATTGTTTATTTAACTATAGAAAAATAATTTAAGGACCAAGATATTTTCTTTGTTAATTTCAAAATTAATATTTCAATTGCGTACACTCATATCATTTAGAAAATATAACACGTATCCAGCTTACTAGCAGTAATTTAAGTGTTTAAAGTTTTATCAAAATAATATCATTTGTTATTTTCTAAAATGTATGAGTCATATTTCACAAAGGCAAAGCCCAGATTCATATGAAGACCAAAACGTTCGTTGTTGTTACTTTAGAAAATTTAGATGAATACTGAGAGTCAACAAGGCCTTTGTTCAGAAAGTGGGTGTAAGGACAGGAGGATGCGGATTAGTTGTACTTCTACAGCTATAAAAACACATTCTATAGTTTCTATACCAATAAATCTCAGGGAACTATTAAGGTGGAGGTGCAACTCGTTTTACCGAATTATCGACTGCTGAGATAACTAATTTTACAAGATTATGATCGGAAGATAAGTGATTACAGTACGTAATTTCCATGTGATAAAATGAATTCATAATTTAAGAATTATGCGTTATACTATTTTGTCAGGAGTTATTAGATAGCGAAGCTCCATGTGAAAGAAAACCAATTAGTTTACGTAATTAGACATTCAGATGAAATTAGTCAAGAAACTTAGATATTAGCTCAAATTTCCACTATCTGGAACTCAATACGTTCTGAAAATTAGAAACGTAAAGAAATCTTACTATTTAGCAAGTTATAGAGTAACTTAAGATGTGAATAAGAAATTAGATTTGGCATTGTTTGATGTATTATATTTGGTGGGATACCCATAAAGTAAGCGGAACTTAAGGTGATACAAGGATGTGTATTTAAAAAACTGGTGTGTTTTGTGAATTAAAGATTGATGGTAGTTTATAGGGCCTGAAGACCACGTTCAGCTTACTTTGCGGTCGCGTGAGGTAACCTGAAGCTTAACCTTTCAAAGACTCATAACATCTTAGTTGTTTCATTGTTACGGAAACAGTTATTTTAAATGTTAAAGTTATTGATAGGAGACATCGCAGTTTCTCGTGTTAACAGCTGTTTCATTCTGTATCCTCAAATAGCATCTTCAAATCTCTCATTTATTAGCTTCCATTAAATTCATCGGAGAATTTAATTGGGATTATCTACTCTCACTGTACCCAAGCTCATTTTGAGAAAAAGGTCTTATAGTTTATTACTGGAAAAGCCGGTAGTAGGTTCAACAAAAAACGGAGATATTGGAGACAGAATCAAAAGTGTTGCACACAAGGAAGTGTTATCACCAGACATAGGCCCAGAGTTCTGATGCGCTCGAGGTTAAGAGCACACGAGTGAACTGTTGTATAATTCTGGGAGAGGGAGATAGGACAGGACCCGGTACCTAGTCTTGCCTTAACATGTGAACTCCAGTCATAGAAGCATAAAAATAAATATTCACATTTTCCAAAGCATGCCTAGTTCCCATAATAACTGGCTAAAAGCATGTTGCAAGTAAATTATCAAACTTTCACGAGGACGGTTAAATAAGTACTCGTGTTAGGAACGAAGACTTCAGCTTTTTCAAACACAAAGTACTTATTTCTTCACATAATCCTCTTCTAGGGATGTACACCTCTCCCAACGCTCCTGACATTTTAAACCCTCCAAGGGTAAGAATAAAATTGTAAAGTTCTGCAAAGTACGTCTCTGTCTGCATGATAGCCTCCTCATTTAACCAAAAATTTTTGTTCCTGTTTGTTAAATTTGACCAACCTCGTTACCGTGTTTCTGTGTATTTAATACACATGGCACTTTTAGTAGGCAAAGATAAGTTTGAAATCCCGGTACCCAAAACACCCTTTTCCTTATTTGCTGAAGTGAAAGTCACTGTTTTACCTGAGGACATACTGAAACAAGCAGCTACGCTATCATAAAAAGGTTCAGTGCTTAACCCCGTTTCACCTTCATAATTGTCAATGTCTTTTTGGAAGTCCTTATTGAACTGATTCACTATTGGCGTTATCACCTCCATGTTGAAACCTAGCACTGCATGAAATGTTTTGGTATCACTCCATCCTTTAACATCTATTTAGAACCAATTGTGTAGTCTTGTTCCAGAAAATGGTACTCACACACATGAAAGGAAGAACAACTTTAACTGGAAATTTTGTAGATATCTTTCCGCTTCTGTAGCACTGCTGCTTTCCGAGGAAATTTATAGATGCGTACATTGGTATACATGCTGTATAGTCCTAGGGGTTATTAATAACTCCTCCAACAATGTGGGAATTTGAAGGAATACTACAAACGTAATTTGGCAGTGAAAATCCTGTTAAAATAAACGCGTTGAAATATATTAAACATAATTTTAAGCAAGAGAGTTCTCCAATATTAAATTAAGTAATGATAATATAGCCTGGCAGAAAGTAATGTACAAAAGCGGCACAGCAATATAGCAACATGGCAAGTATGACGTCTTTGCTCGAGCTTTGCCAACATCCAAAGTATACTTTCGCAAAAAATACCAAATCCACGTCAGCAAACTCGCAATATTAATAATAATAATAATAATAATAATAATAATAATAATAATAATAATAATAATAATAATAATAATAATAATAATAATAATAATAATAATAATAATAATAATAATAATAATAATAATAATAATAATAATAACAATAATAATAATAATAATAATAACAATAATAATAACAATAATAATAACAATAATAATAACAATAATAACAATAATAATAATAATAATAATAATAATAATAATAATAATAATAATAATAATAATAATAATAATAATAATAATAATAATAATAATAATAATAATAATAATAATAATAATAATAATAATAATAATAATAATAATAATAATAATAATAATAATAATAATAATAATAATAATAATAATAATAATAATAATAATAATAATAATAATAATAATAATAATAATAATAATAATAATAATAATAATAATAATAATAATAATAATAATAATAATAATAATAATAATAATAATAATAATAATAATAATAATAATAATAATAATAATAATAATAATAATAATAATAATAATAATAATAATAATAATAATAATAATAATAATAATAATAATAATAATAATAATAATAATAATAATAATAATAATAATAATAATAATAATAATAATAATAATAATAATAATAATAATAATAATAATAATAATAATAATAATAATAATAATAATAATAATAATAATAATAATAATAATAATAATAATAATAATAATAATAATAATAATAAAAATAATAATAATAAATACCGTGACGACATTTTATACCAACATAACTCTACGCCACTATTGTGCAATTTAACCAAAGCATGAATTTATATTACATAATATGTATTATCAACTTGTTAAGAAATTGTTTGATATATTGTATGAATTACATTGCCCTGTGACAAAGCAATCCCATGAATTTTGATTAGTCAAAAGTGCACAGTTGAAGTATGGTATTGTGGTCCCCCACCTGTGTAGCATGTCTGCCTCCCGATAAAGAGATCAGGAGTTCTAATCGCAGTCAAGGTGAGTAATCTGGATAAGGTTTACCCTTAAGCTGAAAGAGGAATGTCTAGTAATTCTAAGCCTCATGGACAGTGGGCTGATTTGAACATCATTTCAACAAAGTGTAAAGATCACGTATTCCTAAAAAAGTTTGCTTCTTGAAGTATTTGCTTCAGATAACTCCTGCATAAACTGGCAAATTACAGCTTTGTAATTTCCAGAATTAACATCTTCAATTTAATTAAAAGTGGCAGCAACATAAAATACTAAAGCAACTATAGCTTGCATCATGCGCAAATGACATCAAATATGGCATTATTTTCATGATAGTATTCTAACCTATCTGCTGCAAAGTATTCGCAGGGGCACTTTAAAAATGCATATTACTGCAAGAGTTTCTCCTAATGCAGGTTTAATGTTAGTAGGGTATTTGAGAGTGATCCAGCACAGACCCAAAAGAGCAAGATGGCGGCCATGCGCAATCGGTATGTTTAGTGGATTTAGACAGTGTTTAGGTAGGCAGTCAATCCTCTTAATTTGCTGTACCTTATAATGCTGTGTCTTGAGGTGTGATCAGGGCTTGTCTTGAGCTATGATCTGAGGCTCTAGGGTTAAGAGCTGCAGGGTTTCTTATGTAAAGACTGTTGGTCTGGGAGGTTAATAGCTATAGGACTTAGAGGTTAGGTCTTGAGGCATGATCTGCCTAAGAGTTGCAGGGTTTTCACAGTTGAGGCTGTTGGTCTGGGAGGTTAATAGCTATAAGACTTAGAGGTTAGGTCTTGAGGTATGATATGCCTAAGAGTTGCAGGTTTTAACAGGTAGGGCTGCAAGTATGGGAGTTTAATAGCTGTAGGATTTAATGGTTAGCTCTTGTGGTATGATCTGAGGCTCTAAGGTTAACAGTTTTCAAAGGTAAAGGTTGCTGGTCTGGGAGGTTAATAACTGTGGGATTTGGAGGGTAGATCCTGAGGTATGATCTGGAGCTCTAGGGTTAAGAGTTGTAGGTTCATAGCTAAATGTTGTTGGTCTAGAGGATAAAGGCCGTAGGGTCTTTTATCTATGTTTTATGGGCTGAGGTATGGTCTTATGATTTTAAAGTTCAGTTTACTAGTCCAGCGATTCAGGGCGGTTAATCTTGAGGCAAGTCCTACACTTGTGCTTTACTATTTCATCCAATTATAAGCAAACCTAACCTAATATATTCCTTCATTTCTACCTTCTTTCATCATTCTTTATTGTAACCTAGATGTATTTTGCTAGTGGCTTCCTTTGTTGCATCTGTTAACCTAATTGTTCGCTTTCCTTAACTTCCTCTATTTTACCACTTTAACCTAACCTAATATATCCCTTGGTTTTAACTTCTTGATCATTGTACAAGCTAGTTGATTCTGGTATTAACATTCGTTCTCTCTTCTTAAGCTGCCCTGTTTTTACCTCCTTAACCTATCCTAAGCATGTTTCTTTTCTCCTCTATCTTTTAAACTCAACTACTTTGTCTCATGCTAACTACTTGTATGTATGATGCAAATTTTTTAGGCATATCGATGTTAGAGCTATCTTTGTCACTGCAAGAGTTATATATGCTGATTACAGATCTTTATACAGTAAATTTAACCCTTTGTGTATCTGCTTCTCTTTTCCTAAAAATTGAGGTTCTTTTGTTGCTAGGGTTTCTTGTTTTTCGTACCTTCTCTATGCTTTCAGGAACTCTATTCCACCTTGTTATGTTTTGAGGTCTTATGCTTATATCTTAGGCTTTTTGATTAAGCCCTACCTGTTAAAACCTGCAACTCTTAAGCATATCATACCTCAAGACCTAACCTCTAAGTCTTATAGCTATTAACCTCCCAGACCAACAGCCTCAACTGTGAAAACCCTGCAACTCTTAGGCAGATCATGCCTCAAGACCTAACCTCTAAGTCCTATAGCTATTAACCTCCCAGACCAACAGTCTTTACATAAGAAACCCTGCAGCTCTTACCCCTAGAGCCTCAGATCATAGCTCAAGACAAGCCCTGATCACACCTCAAGACACAGCATTATAAGGTACAGCAAATTAAGAGGATTGACTGCCTACCTAAACACTGTCTAAATCCACTAAACATACCGATTGCGCATGGCCGCCATCTTGCTCTTTTGGGTCTGTGCTGGATCACTCTCAAATACCCTACTACTATGACTACAACCATACCTTAGTTACGTATGACTTTCATATATACCAAGTACAGCAAAAATCTATTTAAAATGCAATTTACATTGATTTTATACCTGCAAGTGAGGAAATATGACCGAAATATTCAACGAAGTCAATGAAGTTCAGCTTCTATATTGAATCATTGACCTTTGACTGTTATATCTCAAAATAAAATTAAAGTAATGTAATGCCAATGGCCTTTTATTTTGCCCTTATTAGTTTTACAGCAATCCAATGAATAAAGTACCATAGCACACTGATGTACAACAGCTATTGACAATACTAATTTTAAACACAAATATATGATTATTCTCATTTCTCTGTACCTGGAGCAAAAAGCGAAGACCACACGATGACTTATTCTCTTCCTTCCACAGGAACATCGAACAAAACTCCTTCTTCCACAATGAAATTTCCAAGATGGCCAAACCACAGAACATCAAACCGCTACAAATTTAAAAGTTGTAGCATAACATAATCAGCTAATCGCCTCCGTGATCCAGTACGCCAGCGCCCATATCTTCGAGTGAGACACTCAAATCTCTTGTTGCCATTTCTCCTATCTCGGCCTCGCCGCAATGGTTTGTATGTTCCTTGGTTATTGGAAATGAAAAGTTTATATTGACGTTACTTAAACTTCTATTATTTCACCTCAACAAAGAATATCTACATAAATAGCGTCAAGACAGCCTGGTTGTGATAACATGGAAGTCACTTAGCTGCATTCATGTGATATAGTTTAAAACAATGTTGTTTGTGATGGTATTTTTGTTGTTCCTTTATCATAATGTTTATTTTATTCTTTGTGATGTCCTAAGATTATAATTTTCTCTTTGTTTTCTGTATGATAATGGTTAAACGTTTCCAAAGATAGAAAAGACGATCCAAGTTTGCGTTATAGTCACAGACCATTAAACCACTAGAAATTGTGCCAAGTGATATGATAAATATTCGTATATTTTTCCAAACTTACATAAGCAAATTTGGTCCAATAAGACTTTTCCAGTCTCTATAACCAACCTTGCAGATGTAGACTTTACAAAATCAAGCCTCAATGCTATTTACATGGCTCGATCTGTACACCAGAACTGCAAATGAACATAATGGTTGCCGTTTTGCTTGGCCTTTTAATCCCATATCTTGCTCTGAACTCTGCTTTGGGAATTCCTTCTAAAGAAATCTAAAGTTGATTTAGTGGAATGTTCACACCACCAGGAATGTGCGGATCTTTCTGCTCTTATTTCACCACGATTCCTGACGTCGATGACAATGACTTCATTCTTTTGCATGATGTCTTTAGCTTAACGGTATGTGAGATTTCAGCGTTTTAAACTCATGATAATTTTATCCACTCTCTTTACACTTAAAGGCATTGCACTCCCAACATAACTGCTTTATAATTTGGTACATATGCTCAGCTCCATGCGCTGTCACAAACTTTGAATAGATTATTTGTTTTAAGCTCTGTAATATGTTTACTTGTGTTTGTGTAACGTCATGGCCAACTCTGTAAACTGCTTGGAATAAAATGCAACCGGCTTTTTTTTTTCTATTACCCATTCTCTGCGCAGAAATATTTCCTGCTTCTTGACATTCTAACAAATGCTTTCTAAATCAGTTTAATATTTTAGTAAATTATGAGATAATTTGGTGAATTCTCTCACAGATGGGATAATTATCAGTAGCGTTTGATGCTTTTCTAATTAATACGCACACAGGTATACACATGCCATGCAAAAGATTCATAAAAGCTTTAATGCCGAATAGTAAGCAATATCCCAAGTGTTAAAAAGCATTTAGTAATTAAATAATAGGAAAGTGCCATTTGTCACTTTAATACTTCAAGAGATGGGATCACGTACTCGCCTATTTTAAAGTTGCTTATTATAAGTTTCCAAAAATCTTAATAAAACATAAAAATTACAAAATCTTGACTTTTAAACGTTAGTACTCATTTTTGAAGCGTGTTTAAATGCACATCAGCGGAGCACCTATTAGTGCAAATTTGCTTTCTGTCTAAACAAGTAGCTTTTCACGTATTTTCATGATACAGTACTCAGAGACAATGTTAACAGGCATTGGGCTGCTCCGCTATAGGTACATAAAATATACAACAAAATTGTTGAAATGTACACAGTTTGCAAGAAAATCATTTGAAATCTTAATAATAATGATGATGATAATGATGATCATTGATGATGATATTAATGATAATAATAATAAATAATAATAACTGCAATATTAATATTCTTAGTAATAATTATTATAATTAAAATATTAATAACAATAGTAATAGTAATAATAACGATAATATTGATGTTGATGAAGTTGATGATAATAATGATGATGATGTTGATGATGTTGATGATGGTAATAATGATGATAATAATGATGATAACGATGATAATAATGATGATGGTAGTAATGATGATAATGATGATAATAATGATGATGATAATAATGATGATGAAAATAATATTAATAATAGTAATAATAGTAATAATAGTAATAATAGTAATAACAGTAATAACAGTAGTAACAGTAGTAATAGTAATCGTAATCGTATTCGTAATAGTAATAATAGTAATAATAATAATAGTAATAATAATTATAATAATTATAATAATGATGATAATAATAATAATTATAATAATAATAGTAATAATAATAATCATAATAATCATAATAATCATAATGATAATAATGATAATAATGATGATGATGATAATAATAATAATAGTAATAATAATGATAATGATAATGATAATGATAATAATAATAATAATAATAATAATAATAATAATAATAATAATAATAATAATAATAATAATAATAATAATAATAATAATAATAATAATAATAATAATAATAATAATAATAATAATAATAATAATAACAATAACAATAACAATAACAATAACAATAACAATAACAATAACAATAACAATAACAATAACAATAACAATAACAATAACAATAACAATAACAATAACAATAACAATAACAATAACAATAACAATAACAATAACAATAATCATAATCATAATCATAATCATAATCATAATCATAATCATAATCATAATCATAATCATAATCATAATAATAATAATAATAATAATAATAATAATAATAATAATAATAATAATAATAATAATAATAATAATAATAATAATAATAATAATAATAATAATAATAATAATAATAATAATAATAATAATAATAATAATAATAACAATAACAATAACAATAACAATAACAATAACAATAACAATAACAATAAGAATAAGAATAAGAATAAGAATAAGAATAAGAATAAGAATAAGAATAACAATAACAATAACAATAACAATAACAATAACAATAACAATAACAATAATAATAATAATAATAATAATAATAATAATAATAATAATAATAATAATAATAATAATAATAATAATAATAATAATAATAATAATAATAATAATAATAATAATAATAATAATAATAATAATAATAATAATAATAATAATAATAATAATAATAATAATAATAATAATAATAATAATAATAATAATAATAATAATAATAATAATAATAATAATAATAATAATAATAATAATAATAATAATAATAATAATAATAATAATAATAATAATAATAATAATAATAATAATAATAATAATAATCTTACCACTCAGTATTAGCACTACAATATCACTACAGTGTATAATGAAAAAAACAAAATGGGTTGGCAACATTTCGCAGTATCCACTTACTTCAGTACTCCACAGTTGGCAACAACTTCTTTCCTTGACCACATTACATAACAATATATTTCTACGCCACAATTGTGCAATTTAACCATAGCACAAACTGATGTCATATCTTGCATTATCAACACGTTAAGAAATTTTTTGATGGATTGTATGAATTTCGTTGCCCTGTCAGAAAGCAAGCCCATGAATTTTGATTAGTCAAAATTGCGCAGTTTAAGACAAGTATTGTGGTCCCCCGCCTTTGTAGCATGCCTGTCTCATGATGAAGAGATCAGGAGTTCTAATCTCAGTCAAAATGAGTTATTTGGATAAGGTCTTCCCTTAAGTTGAAAGATGAATATCTGGTAATTCTAAGCCATATGGACCATGGACTGATTTTAACATCATTTTATCAAAGTGTAGGGATGCCGTACTCCAAAAAATTTTGTTACTTGAAGTAACTGTTTCAAATACTTCTGCATAAGCTGACAATTTACAGCTTTGCAATTTCTAACATTAACTTCTACCATTTCATTAAAAATGGCAGCAACATAAAATACCAAAGACATTAAAGTCTTGTATGAAACGCAAATGGCATCAAATATGACATCATTTTGTTGATAATATTCTAACCTATCTGCGGTAAAATGTTTCCAGGAGTACATTAGCAACTGCATAAGTGTTACTCCTATTGCAGGTTTCAATGTTGTTATGATTACAAACATTTCTTTATTAGGTATAGCATTTATAAATAACACATACAGCAACAATTTATTCCAAATGCAATTTACATTGATATTATACCTGAAAGTGTCAGATCATGACTGAAATCTTCAGTATCTGATAATAAAACCAAAGTAACATAATGCCAATAAGCATTATTTTTCCGTGAATGGTTTTCACAGCAATTCACTGTACAAAATACAATAGCACCCTAAAGTACAACAGCTATAAACAGTGGCTCTCCAATCATAACAATAACAATTTGAAACAAAAATATATGATTATTCTCATTTTTGTACAACTGGTGGAACTAGCGAAGACCACGCAATGACATATTCTCTTCCTTCCACAGGAACATAGAACAAGCTCCCTTCTTCCACACTGAAATTTCCAAGATGGTCAAACCACAGAACATCAAACCGCTACAAATGTAAAAGTTGTAGCATAGCTTAATCAGCTAATCGCCTTCGTGGTCCAGTACGCCAGCGCCCATATCTTCGAGTGATACACTCAAATCTCTTGTTGCAATTTATCCTATCTCGGCCTCGCCGCTATGGTTTGTATGTTCGTTGGTTATTGGAAATGAAAAGTTTACATTGACGTTACTTAAACTTCTATTATTTCACCTCAACAAAGAATATCTACATAAATAGCGTCAAGGCAGCCTGGTTGTGATAACATGGAAGTCACTTAGCTGCATTCAAGTGATATAATTTAAAACAATGTTGTTTGTCATGGTACTTTTGTTGTTCCTTTATCATAATTTTTATTTTATTATTTGTGATGTCCTAAGATTATAATTTTCTCTTTGTTTTCTGTATGATAATGGTTAAACGTTTCCAAAGATAGAAAAGACGATCCAAGTTTGCGTTATAGTCACAGACCATTAAACCCCTAGAAATTATGCCTAGTAATATGATAAATATTAATATTCATAAGCAACTAAGCAAATGTGGTCCATTAAGTGCCTTTATGACATTTCAGTCTCTATAACCAACCATGCAGATGTTAAATTTAAAAAATCAAGCCTCAATGCTATTTACATGGCTCGATCTGTACACCAGAACTGCGAATGAACATAATGGCTGCCGATTTGTTTGGCCCGTTAATCCCATATCTTGCTCTGAACTCTGCTTTGGGAATTTCTTCTAAACCAATCTAAAGTTGATTTAGTGGAATGTTTACACTGCCAGGAATGGATGGATCCTTCTGCCCTTATTTCACCACGATTCCTGACGTCGGTGACAATGACAATTCTTTTGCATGATGTCTTCAGCCTCACGGTAAGTGAGATTTCAGCGTTGTAAACTCATGATCATTTTATGCACTCTCATTATACTTACAGGCATTGCACTCCCAACATACCTGCTTTATAATTTGGTACATATGCTCAACTCCATGTTCCGTCACAAACTTTGAAAAGATTATTTGTTTTAAGCTCTGTAATATGTTTACTTGTGTTTGTGTAAGGTCATGGCCAACTCTGTAGGTTGCTTGGAATAAAACGCAACCGGCTTTTTTTTTTCTATTACCCATTCTCTGCGTAGTAATATTTCCTGCTTCTTGACATTCTAACAAATGCTTTCTAAATCAGTTTAATATTTTAGTAAATTATGAGATAATTTGGGGTATTCTCTCACAGATGGAGTAATTATCAGTAGCGTTTGATGCTTTCCTAATTACTACGCACACAGGTACACACATGCCATGCAAAAGATTCATAAAAGCTTTAATGCCGAATAGTAAGCAATATGCCAAGTGTTAAAAAGCATTTAGTAATTAAATAATAGGAAAGTGCCATTTTTCAGTTTAATACTTCAAGAGATGGGATCACGTACTCGCCTATTTTAAAGTTGCTTATTATAAGTTTCCAAAAATCTTAATAAAACATAAAAATTACAAAATCTTGATTTTTGACCGTTAGTACTGATTTTTGAAGCGTGTTTAAATGCACTTCAGCGGAGCACCTATTAGTGCAAATTTGCTTTCTGTCTAAACAAGTAGCTTTTCATGTATTTTCATAATACAGTACTCAGAGACAATGTTAACGGGCATTGGGCTGCTCCGTTATAGGTACATAAAATATACTACAAAATTTCAGGCGTTGAAATGTACACAGTTTGCAAGAAAATCATTGGAAATCTTAATAATAATGATGTTGATAATGATGATCATTGATGATGATATTGATGATAACAATAATAAATAATAATATTAATATTATAAGTAATAATTATATTAATTAAAATATTAATAATACTATTAATAGTAACAATAATGATGATGATGATGTTGATGATGATGATAATAATGATGATAATAATGACGATGGTATTGATGATGATAATGACGATGATAATGATGATGATATAATAATAATAATAATAATAATAATAATAATAATAATAATAATAATAATAATAATAATAATAATAATAATAATAATAATAATAATAATAATAATAATAATAATAATAATAATAATAATAATAATAATAATAATAATAATAATAATAATAATAATAATAATAATAATAATAATAATAATAATAATAATAATAATAATAATAATAATAATAATAATAATAATAATAATAATAATAATAATAATAATAATAATAATAATAATAATAATAATAATAATAATAATCATAATCATAATCATAATCATAATCATAATCATAATCATAATCATAATCATAATCATAATAATAATAATAATAATAATAATAATAATAATAATAATAATAATAATAATAATAATAATAATAATAATAATAATAATAATAATAATAATAATAATAATAATAATAATAATAATAATAATAATAATAATAATAATAATAATAATAATAATAATAATAATAATAATAATAATAATAATAATAATAATAATAATAATAATAATAATAATAATAATAATAATAATAATAATAATAATCTTACCACTCAGTATTAGCACTACAATATCACTACAGTGTATAATGAAAAAAACGAAATGGGTTGGCAACATTTCGCAGTATCCACTTACTTCAGTACTCCACAGTTGGCAACAACTTCTTTCCTTGACCACATTACATAACAATATATTTCTACGCCACAATTGTGCAATTTAACCATAGCGCAAACTGATATGTCATATCTTGCATTATCAACACGTTAAGAAATTTTTTGATGGATTGTATGAATTTCGTTGCCCTGTCAGAAAGCAAGCCCATGAATTTTGATTAGTCAAAATTGCGCAGTTTAAGACAAGTATTGTGGTCCCCCGCCTTTGTAGCATGCCTGTCTCATGATGAAGAGATCAGGAGTTCTAATCTCAGTCAAAATGAGTTATTTGGATAAGGTCTTCCCTTAAGTTGAAAGATGAATATCTGGTAATTCTAAGCCATATGGACCATGGACTGATTTTAACATCATTTTATCAAAGTGTAGGGATGCCGTACTCCAAAAAATTTTGTTACTTGAAGTAACTGTTTCAAATACTTCTGCATAAGCTGACAATTTACAGCTTTGCAATTTCTAACATTAACTTCTACCATTTCATTAAAAATGGCAGCAACATAAAATACCAAAGACATTAAAGTCTTGTATGAAACGCAAATGGCATCAAATATGACATCATTTTGTTGATAATATTCTAACCTATCTGCGGTAAAATGTTTCCAGGAGTACATTAGCAACTGCATAAGTGTTACTCCTATTGCAGGTTTCAATGTTGTTATGATTACAAACATTTCTTTATTAGGTATAGCATTTATAAATAACACATAAAGCAACAATTTATTCCAAATGCAATTTACATTGATATTATACCTGAAAGTATCAGATCATGATCATACCATCTTCAGTATCTGATAATAAAACCAAAGTAACATAATGCCAATAAGCATTATTTTTCCGTGAATGGTTTTCACAGCAATTCACTGTACAAAATACAATAGCACCCTAAAGTACAACAGCTATAAACAGTGGCTCTCCAATCATAACAATAACAATTTGAAACAAAAATATATGATTATTCTCATTTTTGTACAACTGGTGGAACTAGCGAAGACCACGCAATGACATATTCTCTTCCTTCCACAGGAACATAGAACAAGCTCCCTTCTTCCACACTGAAATTTCCAAGATGGTCAAACCACAGAACATCAAACCGCTACAAATGTAAAAGTTGTAGCATAGCTTAATCAGCTAATCGCCTTCGTGGTCCAGTACGCCAGCGCCCATATCTTCGAGTGATACACTCAAATCTCTTGTTGCAATTTCTCCTATCTCGGCCTCGCCGCTATGGTTTGTATGTTCGTTGGTTATTGGAAATGAAAAGTTTACATTGACGTTACTTAAACTTCTATTATTTCACCTCAACAAAGAATATCTACATAAATAGCGTCAAGGCAGCCTGGTTGTGATAACATGGAAGTCACTTAGCTGCATTCAAGTGATATAATTTAAAACAATGTTGTTTGTCATGGTATTTTTGTTGTTCCTTTATCATAATTTTTATTTTATTATTTGTGATGTCCTAAGATTATAATTTTCTCTTTGTTTTCTGTATGATAATGGTTAAACGTTTCCAAAGATAGAAAAGACGATCCAAGTTTGCGTTATAGTCACAGACCATTAAACCCCTAGAAATTATGCCTAGTAATATGATAAATATTCATAAGCAACTAAGCAAATGTGGTCCATTAAGTGCCTTTATGACATTTCAGTCTCTATAACCAACCATGCAGATGTTAAATTTAAAAAATCAAGCCTCAATGCTATTTACATGGCTCGATCTGTACACCAGAACTGCGAATGAACATAATGGCTGCCGATTTGTTTGGCCCGTTAATCCCATATCTTGCTCTGAACTCTGCTTTGGGAATTTCTTCTAAACCAATCTAAAGTTGATTTAGTGGAATGTTTACACTGCCAGGAATGGATGGATCCTTCTGCCCTTATTTCACCACGATTCCTGACGTCGGTGACAATGACAATTCTTTTGCATGGTGTCTTCAGCCTCACGGTAAGTGAGATTTCAGCGTTGTAAACTCATGATCATTTTATGCACTCTCATTATACTTACAGGCATTGCACTCCCAACATACCTGCTTTATAATTTGGTACATATGCTCAACTCCATGTTCCGTCACAAACTTTGAAAAGATTATTTGTTTTAAGCTCTGTAATATGTTTACTTGTGTTTGTGTAAGGTCATGGCCAACTCTGTAGGTTGCTTGGAATAAAACGCAACCGGCTTTTTTTTTTCTATTACCCATTCTCTGCGTAGTAATATTTCCTGCTTCTTGACATTCTAACAAATGCTTTCTAAATCAGTTTAATATTTTAGTAAATTATGAGATAATTTGGGGTATTCTCTCACAGATGGGATAATTATCAGTAGCGTTTGATGCTTTCCTAATTACTACGCACACAGGTATACACATGCCATGCAAAAGATTCATAAAAGCTCTAATGCCGAATAGTAAGCAATATGCCAAGTGTTAAAAAGCATTTAGTAATTAAATAATAGGAAAGTGCCATTTTTCAGTTTAATACTTCAAGAGATGGGATCACGTACTCGCCTATTTTAAAGTTGCTTATTATAAGTTTCCAAAAATCTTAATAAAACACAAAAATTACAAAATCTTGATTTTTGACCGTTAGTACTGATTTTTGAAGCGTGTTTAAATGCACTTCAGCGGAGCACCTATTAGTGCAAATTTGCTTTCTGTCTAAACAAGTAGCTTTTCATGTATTTTCATAATACAGTACTCAGAGGCAATGTTAACGGGCATTGGGCTGCTCCGTTAGAGGTACATAAAATATACTACAAAATTTCAGGCGTTGAAATGTACACAGTTTGCAAGAAAATCATTGGAAATCTTAATAATAATGATGTTGATAATGATGATCATTGATGATGATATTGATGATAACAATAATAAATAATAATATTAATATTATAAGTAATAATTATATTAATTAAAATATTAATAATACTATTAATAGTAACAATAATGATGATGATGATGTTGATGATGATGATAATAATGATGATAATAATGACGATGGTATTGATGATGATAATGACGATGATAATGATGATGATGATGATAATAATAATAATAATAATAATAATAATAATAATAATAATAATAATAATAATAATAATAATAATAATAATAATAATAATAATAATAATAATCATAATAATAATAATAATAATAATAATAATAATAATAATAATAATAATAATAATAATAATAATAATAATAATAATAATAATAATAATAATAATAATAATAATAATAATAATAATAATAATAATAATAATAATAATAATAATAATAATAATAATAATAATAATAATAATAATAATAATAATAATAATAATAATAATAATAATAATAATAATGATCATCTTACCACCCAGTATTAGCATTACAATATCACTACAGCGTATAATGAAAAAAACAAAATGTGTTGGCAACATTTCGCAGTATCCACTTACTTCAGTACTCCACAGTTGGCAACAACTTCTTTCCTTGACGACATTACATATCAATATATTTCTACGCCACAATTGTGCAATTTAACCATAGCACAAAGTGATATGTCATATCTTGCATTATCAACACGTTAAGAAATTTTTTGATGGATCGTGTGAATTTCATTGCACTGTCAGAAAGCAAACCCATGAATTTTGATTAGTCAGAATTGCGCAGTTTAAGACAAGTATTGTGGTCCCCCGCCTTTGTAGCATGCCTGTCTCATGATGAAGAAATCAGGAGTTCTAATCTCAGTCAAAATGAGTTACTTGGATAAGGTTTTCCTTTAAGCTGAAAGATGAATATCTGGTAATTCTAGGCCATATGGACCATGGACTGATTTTAACATCATTTTATCTAAGTGTAGGGATGCCGTACTCCAAAAAATTTTGTTACTTGCAGTAACTGTTTCAAAGACTTCTGCATAAGCTGACAATTTACAGCTTTGCAAATTCTAACATTAACTTTTTCCATTCCATTAAAAATGGCAGCAACATAAAATACTAAAGACATTAAAGTCTTGTATGAAACGCAAATGGCATCAAATATGACATCATTTTGTTGGTAATATTCTAACCTATCTGCGGTAAAATGTTTCCAGGAGTACATTAGCAACTGCATAAGTGTTACTCCTATTGCACGTTTCAATGTTGTTATGATTACAAACATTTCTTTATTAGGTATAGCATTTATAAATAACACATACACAACAATTTATTCCAAATGCAATTTACATTGATATTATACCTGAAAGTGTCAGATCATGACTGAAATCTTCAGTATCTGATAATAAAATCAAAGTAACATAATGCCAATAAGCTATTATTTTTCCGTGAATGATTTTCACAGCAATTCACTGTACAAAATACAATAGCACCCTAAAGTACAACAGCTATAAACAGTGGCTTTCCAATCATAACAATAACAATTTGAAACAAAAATATATGATTATTCTCATTTTTGTACAACTGGTGGATTTAGCGAAGACCACGCAATGACATATTCTCTTCCTTCCACAGGAAAATAGAACAAGCTCCCTTCTTCCACACTGAAATTTCCAAGATGGTCAAACCACAGAACATCAAACCGCTACAAATGTAAAAGTTGTAGCATAGCTTAATCAGCTAATCGCCTTCGTGGTCCAGTACGCCAGCGCCCATATCTTCGAGTGATACACTCAAATCTCTTGTTGCAACTTCTCCTATCTCGGCCTCGCCGCTATGGTTTGTATGTTCGTTGGTTATTGGAAATGAAAAGTTTACATTGACGTTACTTAAACTTCTATTATTTCACCTCAACAAAGAATATCTACATAAATAGCGTCAAGGCAGCCTGGTTGTGATAACATGGAAGTCACTTAGCTGCATTCAAGTGATATAATTTAAAACAATGTTGTTTGTCATGGTATTTTTGTTGTTCCTTTATCATAATTTTTATTTTATTATTTGTGATGTCCTAAGATTATAATTTTCTCTTTGTTTTCTGTATGATAATGGTTAAACGTTTCCAAAGATAGAAAAGACGATCCAAGTTTGCGTTATAGTCACAGACCATTAAACCCCTAGAAATTATGCCTAGTAATATGATAAATATTCATAAGCAACTAAGCAAATGTGGTCCATTAAGTGCCTTTATGACATTTCAGCTATCTATAACCAACCATGCAGATGTTAAATTTAAAAAATCAAGCCTCAATGCTATTTACATGGCTCGATCTTACACCAGAACTGCGAATGAACATAATGGCTGCCGATTTGCTTGGCCTTTTAATCCCATATCTTGCTCTGAACTCTGCTTTGGGAATTTCTTCTAAAGCAATCTAAAGTTGATTTAGTGGAATGTTTGCACTGCCAGGAATGGATGGATCCTTCTGCCCTTATTTCACCACGATTCCTGACGTCGGTGACAATGACTTCATTCTTTTGCATGATGTCTTCAGCCTCACGGTAAGTGAGATTTCAGCGTTTTAAACTCATGATCATTTTATCCACTCTCATTATACTTACAGGCATTGCACTCCCAACATACCTGCTTTATAAATTGGTACATATGCTCAACTCCATGTTCCGTCACAAACTTTGAATAGATTATTTGTTTTAAGCTCTGTAATATGTTTACTTGTGTTTGTGTAAGGTCATGGCCAACTCTGTAGGTTGCTTGGAATAAAACGCAACCGGCTTTTTTTTTTCTATTACCCATTCTCTGCGTAGTAATATTTCCTGCTTCTTGACATTCTAACAAATGCTTTCTAAATCAGTTTAATATTTTAGTAAATTATGAGATAATTTGGGGTATTCTCTCACAGATGGGATAATTATCAGTAGCGTTTGATGCTTTCCTAATTACTACGCACACAGGT